>CAUYRH010150298.1:0-77897 GCA_963574655.1 Perodicticus potto | reverse complement strand
GGGGGGTGGGGTCTTGGTGTGTGCCACACCTTTTGGGGGCAAAACACGATTGTAAGAGGGACTTTACCCAACAAATGCAACCAGTGTAACATGGTTTCTTGTACCCTCAATGAATCCCCAACAATAAAAAAAAAAAAAAAGTTGCCCAATATCATTAGTCAAAGGGGAAATGCAAATTAAAAAAAATGAAATATTTCAGATCCACATGGATGGCTGTAATCAGAAAGACAGATAATAACAAGTATTAGGATGTGGAGAAATCAGAACCTTTATATGCTGCTAGCCAGTTTGGAAAACAGTCTGTCAGTTCCTCAAACAATTAAACACAGAGTTACCACATGACCCTACAATTCTACCCCTAAATATATATGTATTTGGATGTGTGTGTGTGTATGTGTATTTGTCCAAGAAAAATGAAAAACAAACATCCATACAAAAAATTGTACACAAATATTTATAGTAAGATCATTCGATAGCCCAAAAGTAGAAGGAACCTAAGTGGTTACTTCTAGCAACTGACAAATGGATTGATAAAATGTAGATGTATGTATTTAATGGAATACTCTTCAACAAAAAGAAAGAAAATACTGATACCTGCTACTATATGGACCTTCAAAACCCTACACTAGGGCAGCGCCCATGGCTCAGTGAGCAAGGTGATGGCCCCATATACCGGGGTGGTGGGTTCGAACCCAGCCCAGTCAAACTGCAACAAAAAAATAGCCGGAGGTTGTGGCAGGCACCTATAGTCCCAGCTACTTGGGAGACTGAGGCAAGAGAATCTCCTAAGGCCAAGAGCTGGAGGTTGCTGTGAGCTGTGACGCCACAGTACTCTACTGAAGGGGACAAAGTAAGACTCTGTCTCTAAAAAAAAAAAAACCTCTATACTAAGTAAAAGCAAAAGAGCACATATTTCGTGATTCCATTTATATGAAATGTCCAGAATCCACAAATCTAGAGACAGAATGATTAGGTCTAGGTTTGAGGAAGAACTTGGGTGAAACGAAGGTGAACTGCTGAAGGTGTTAAGGATTCTTTCAGGGGTGATGTAAATGTTCTAAAACTGATTATAGTGATGATCGCACAACTCTGTGAGCATGGAACCAATGAATTGTACACTTTAAATGGTGAGTGTTACGGTATGTGAATTATACTTCAGTAAAATTGTTATAAATCTTTCCCTGAACCATCCACTTCCTCCTCCCTCTCTCCTAATCCTTCCACAGCCCTAGGCTTCCATGGACTCCCACAGCACCTTGTACATACTTCTGTTATATAGCATTTGTTAATTTTTAGGGTGAATGTCTCTCTTCAACTGGAATACACTTTAAGGCAGGGGGCAAGCCTGATATGGGAAGTATACAATATTTCTTGAATACTTTCCTTCAAGTTCTAGTCCAATCTCTTAAATAAACATATGCAAGTTGTTTACATATTAGAGCAGTCTGTACAAGCTATCTGCAAGTCTACTTTACTTTTCTTTTCTTTTCTTTTTTTGCAGTTTTTGGCCTGGGCTGGGTTTGAACCCGCCACCTCTGGTATATGGGGCCGGTGCCCTACTCCCTTGAGCCACAGGCGCCACCCTTTGCTTTTGTTTTTTGTTTTTTTTGAGACACAGTCTCACTCTTAGGTAGAATGCCTTGGTGTCATAGCTCACAGCAACCTCAAATTCTCTTGCCTCAGGCTCTGCCACAACACCCGGCTATTTTTTTTTTTTTTGTTTTTCCAGACAGGCTCTCACTCTAGCTCAGGCTAATCTCAAACTCCTGAGCTGGCTTGGCGCCTGTGGCTCAAAGGGCTAAGGCACCAGCCACGTACAGCTGAGCTGGCGGGTTCGAATCCAGCCCGGGCCCGCCAAACAACAATGACGGCTGCAACCAAAAAATGGCTGGGCGTTGTGGCGGGCACGTGTAGTCCCAGCTACTTGGGAGACAGAGGCAGGAGACTCGCTTGAGCCCAGGAATTGGAGGTTGCTGTGAGCTGTGATGCCATGGCACTCTATCCAGGGTAACGGCTTGAGGCTCTGTCTCAAAAAAAAAAAAAAAAACTCCTGAGCTCAGGTGATTCACCCACCTCCTGTAGTGCTAGGATTATAAGCGTGAGCCACTGCACCCTGCCTAGGAATCTGCTTTTCTACCACAGCTTACCAATGTACAGAAATTGAGTACACAGAGTTGTAATATACCACCAGGTCTAAACATAGTCTGCTTAGTACTTATCTTGGGGAATTTGTTGTGTCTAACTTTTAACCATGATAGTCATCTAGAACTATCTTTAGACATATTACTTCTTTTCCTTCTTTTTAAATCATTTCTTTACAGTATTCTCAAATCAGAATTATTAGGTCAAGGGGAATATAAATGGGTGTCTCCTTGCCAAACACACCAACAACATTAGAGTTAGAGTATATTTTATTTATTAAAGATGGTTCAAACTTCTCCTTCCTCTAAGAGCTAGAATAATTGAGCAATTCCACTTTCTTTTCTTCTTTTTTTTTTTTCAGTTTAATTCATAGATCCATCTGGAATTTATTTTAGGGTACAGCATGAGGTATGAATCCATGGTTAAGTGTTTTTCATAAAATTAACCAACTGATCCATAAAGCCTATTTAAAAATTCTTAAAGAAGAGTAAACACCATAACTACTGAAACCAACTTGGGCTTTAAAAAAAGATTCCATGTCATTCTGTGTATCAAGGTAAGTATCTTTTTTATTATTTTTTTGTTGTCGTTGTTGTTGCAGTTTTGGCCGGGGCCGGGTCTGAACCCACCACCCTTGGTATATGGGGCCGGCACCCTATCCACTGAGCCACAGGCGCCGCCCAAGGTAAGTATCAAGACAGACTAAAGTTTAAATACCAAAACTAAACAATGAAAATATTTTAAGAAAATAGAAGTGAGTTTTTGTTTCTTTGGGAGATAGGGTCTTGATTACCCAGGCTAGAATGCAGCGGCGTGATCACAGCTCTAACTCTCAGGCTGAAGTGCTCTTCCTGGCCCAGTCTCCCAAGCAGCTGAACTCTATGAATGGGTCATCATCCCTAACTAAGTTATTTTATGTTTTATAAAGACAAGGTCTTGCTATGTTGCCCAGGCTGGTCTTGAACTCCTGCCCTCAAGTGATCCTCCTGCCTCAGACTCCCAAAATGCCTGGATTATATTAAATAGGTATGAATCACCATGGCTGGCAAGGGGGTTTAAAAAAAAATGGTTTTATTGGGGAAAAGACCATAAAGACCATAAAAAAAAAATACTGCTAACTCTGACTACATAAAAGATTTTCTAAGTCATTTTTTTTTTTTTTTTTTGAGACAGAGCCTCAAGCTGTCATCCTAGGTAGAGTGCTGTGCCATCACAGCTCACTGCAACCTCCAACTCCCGGGCTCAAGCGATTCTGCTGCCTCTGCCTCCCAAGTAGCTAGGACTACAGGCGCCTACCACACGCCCGGGTACTTTTTGGTTGCAGCCGTCATTGTTGTTTGGCGGACCCGGGCTGGATTCGAACCCACCAGCTCAGGTGTATGTGGCTGGCGCCTTAGCCGCTTAAGCCACAGGTGCCGAGCCGATTTTCTAAGTCTTAAAAAATAGTAACTCTCCAAAATTTGAAAGGTAAACAAATGGGAAAACCATCTGCAACACTTGACATAAGGTTAGCAGTTCTAATACATAAGAAAATGCATAAGAAGGATATGAATGGGATAAAATGATTTCATTGAGATTTCAGCTATATTGGTAAACAAAAAAAATGAAAAATGGGCTCGGCGCCTGTGGCTCAACAGGCTAAGGCGCCAGCCACGTACACCTGAGCTGGCGGGTTCGAATCCAGCCCGGGCCGCCAAACAACAATGACGGCTGCAACCAAAAAATGGCTGGGCGTTGTGGCGGACGCCTGTAGTCCCAGCTACTTGGGAGGCGGAGGCAGGAGACTCGCTTGAGCCCAGGAATTGGAGGCTGCTGTGAGCTGTGATGCCACAGCACTCTATACAGGGTGACAGCTTGAGGCTCTGTCTCAAAAAAAAAATGAAAAATGAAAAAGATATAGTATTCTTCATCTATCTAGCAAAGATTTATTTAAAATACCAAATCATACACATGTACAAGGGAGATGGGCTCTCTTGTATTCTTTTGTTTTTCTTTTGTATTTTCTTTTTCTTTTTTTTTTGAGACAGAAACTCAAGCTATCACCCTGGATAAAGTGCTGTGGCATCACAGCTCACAGCAACCTCCAATTCCTGGGCTCAAGCGAGTCTCTTGCCTCCGCCTCCCAAGTAGCTGGGACTACAGGCGCCCGCCACAACGCCTGGCCATTTTATTTGGTTGCAGCTGTCGTTGTTTGGCGGGCCTGGGCTGGATTCGAACCCGCCAGCTCAGGTGTACGTGGCTGGCACCTTAGCCCGTTGAGCCACAAGCGCCAAGCTTCTTTTGTATTTTTTTTTTGCAGGTTTTTAACTGGTACATCATGGTAGAAACAGTATGGTAATATATATCAATATATATCAAATGGCTTGACCCACAATTGTCACTGCTGAGATACTAAAGGATACAAGCTCAAAAGTGCAAAAATATGAAGTACAAATTACTATAGACTATAAAATAATTAAGAAGGTTTCTAGTTTACAAAGTTAACATAACAAGAAATATTTTCATATATGCAAACAATAGTCAATTAGAAAATATCAAAAAAAAAAAAGAAAACGCCGACTTCAAAGAATAAATGTTACCAGAAATACGCAAGTTGTAGGCAATTTTCAGACATGCCTGACAGACACCATGGCAGTACAGAAAAAAATGAAATAATGCTATAAGTAATGTTTCCTGAACAGAAACATTCAGGATCATCAAGCTATCAATGTAAGAATACAGCATGATACACAGACAATGGAATACTGTATTTCAGTCATAATTTGGTTTTGTGATTGATTTCTGAAGTATTTAATGTCAGTTTTTCCAAATCAAGTCCTACTTTTCTTCATGTTCCAGCACAAACACTACCTCCTTGATGGCCTTCCCCAATCCCCAGAATGGAACTGCTTGCATTGTCCTCTGCATTTCCATCACATCAGGCTTAAGACACTCTTACACAAATTATTTTACTTTACCTTACATATTCTTTCTAAAATTATTTTGCAATCTACAGAAAGCTCTTGAAGGACAGAATCACATTATTTTCACAGTTGGATCACATTATGGGTACTGTTTGTTGGACGCACAAATGGCTAACAAAATATTTTAAATATTCTTTTTTTTGATACAGAGCCTCAAGCCGTCACCCTGGATAGAGTCCTGTGGCATCACAGCTCACAGCAACCTCCAATTCCTGGGCTCAAACGAGTCTTCTGCCTCCGCCTCCCAAGTAGCTGGGACTACTGGCGCCTGCCACAACGCCCGGACATTTTTTGGTTGCAGCCGTCATTGTTGTTTGGCGGGCCCAGGCTGGATTCGAACCCGCCTGCTCAGGTGTACGTGGCTGGCGCCTTAACCTGTTGAGCCACAGGTGCCGAGCCTTACCACAACTTTTAAAAAAGGAAAAAAGGGACCAGGACTTGCTGGTTCATCTCAGGCAATGGTCTTCAAATTCCGACAGTCAGGGCTGACCTGAGGTGGGCTGGGAAGGCACGCTAACACCACCTCTCCACCGTTCCCCCACCTGCCAAAGAAATTTCTTTAGTAGCTCACCTCACTGGTTAATCACTGCCTTTCCTAAGAGGCGGCACTGCTTAGGCAGTGCAAGCCTAAGTCGTTTAAGAGTCCCTTTCTTGAGATGGGGGAGCCTGAGCACACTTGGGAAGGACAGTGGGGAGGGCTGTGCCTTTGTGTCCTCAACATCTGGCTCAGGCTAGCGCTTCTCTCTGCAAGCAGACACCACAGTCGGGTATGTCGCATGTGGCCTTCCATCCAGTTTCCGGAGTCTCCTGTCACTTCCAAAGCCCCATACCTCCTGCCATAGTCTACCTCTATCCTGGCTGACTTTCCTGGTACTTTCCTGAGGTAGCTTCAACATTTGCCCCCATCTGCCTCCCAGCTCCACCTCCTTCGCGAGTCTATGGCCAGCACGTAAGTACACATGCCCTTCGTAACTAGGACTAAATTCAACGAGTAATCAAATAGTAAAGTTTATCTTCTGGACTTGCCAGGGTCCTCTGTGTTTTCTAAAATAAGAGTAAACATACTGATGACAAACATGAAGATGTTAGGCGGTATGAGGATGGACAGTCGAGATTTTCATGTGGTAATTCATATCCACATTAGGAAAAGGATAGCCCATAAAATTGGTGATGTTTTCATGGATTTTATTGTTTAGAATAAGGATAAATACCCAAGCTTCAAAAGCAAGTCTTTTAAAATAGAACTATTAAATTACAATATAGGTGGTATACAAGTATGGCAACAATTGGGAAGGTGAAATAAGAATGAAATCTGGGAAGTCAGGCCTGGTGCTGTAGCTCAGGCCTGTAATCTCAGTACTCTGGGGGCCTGAGGCAGGTGGATTGCTTGAGCTCAGGAGTTTGAGACCAGTCTGAGCAAGAGCAAGACCCAATCTCTAAAAATAGCCTAGCATTGTGGCAGACAACTGTAGTCCCAGCTACTGGGGACCCTGGGGCAAGAGAATCACTTGATTCCAAGACTTTGAGGTTGCTGTGAGCTATGACACCACAGCACTCAACCCAGGGTAACAGAGTGTGAGTATGTCTCAAAAAAAAAAAAAAAAATGTGTTTGGGCTGGTGGGTTCGAACCCGGCCCAGGCCTGCCAAACAACAATGACAACTATCACAAAAAAATAGCCAGGCATTGTGGCAGGCACCTGTAGTCCCAGCTATTCAGGAGGCTGAGGCAAGAGAATTGCTTAAGCTCAAGAGTTGGAGATTGTTGTGAGCTGTGATGCCACAGCACTCTACCCAGGGTGACAGCTTGAGACTCTGTCTCCAAAAAAAAAAAATGTGTCTGACTTGTGTTTCAGACTTTTTGAAATGTTGGGTGGCTTGAGAAAGTCATCTATGCTGGCTCTGTGGATAAAATTGTTACTGCTTCTGGGTAACATCTCTGCATTTTAAGAGAGGGTGTTTAATGTAGCACAATATAGGGAGAGTGGCACAAAACCACAGTAGTTTTAGTAGCTTCCGTGACTTTGTCACCAACAGAAATCACAGCTGCTTTCATATAACATTATGGTTGCTGTTGAAATTTCAAAAAATAATGTATGCTTATCACTACTTCTAGATTACAGCAGTTATGAGGCCTGTTGCTAGACCTCATTCTTTAATGTGTTAAACAAGCAGCAGCATATTACTCTATGAAGCTTTAGATATTTTAGTAATTTCATTCAGGGTTCCCCAAGCTTGTTTTCATTTTTATCCCCTCCAGGACCATTTTAGACACTTTCCACACAATACCTCCCCTCTGGGTCTATCTTATGTACTGTATCTATGGGGGTCTCACCTGCCGGCTGGTGGGGCCAGGGCGCATGCTAATTTTGTGAGAAATTATTTTGCTTATCTGTGGTGTTGGATATCATGAAAAGTATGCCCAGATCCCCCCTTTTTTTTTTTGCTAATCAGCTACATTGTTCTTTGTATATTTATTGTGCTGCCCAAGATAACTCTTATTCTTCCAATGTACAGGAGAAAAGAAAAATGGTTGGCCACCCCTACAAAAGTAAGCTTTTTCTTTCCCCTTCCAAGAATCAACCTTTTTGCTTTAGGGCAGCAGTTCTCAACCTGTGGGTCGCGACCCACAGGAACTGTATTAAAGGGCCACGGCATTAGGAAGGTTGAGAACCACTGTTTCAGTGGGGTAGTATCAACCTCATTGAGGAGGCATGCTATATTTTAGTAGAATCAGTTTCCTTTATAATCATATTATATTTTATGCATTTAAAAATATTGTTCTGGACTGAGTGGGGTGGCTTATACCTGTAATCCCAGTGCTTTAGGAGACTGAGGAGGGAGGATTGCTTGAGGCCAGGAGTTTGAGATCAGCCTGGACAACACAGTGAGTCTCCATCTCTACAATTTTTTTTTTTAAAACTAGCTTGGCATGGTAGCCAAGCTACTTGGGAGACTGAGACAGGAGGATCACTTGTGCCCAGGAGTTGGAAGTTATAGTGAACTATGATCACACCACTACACTCTTGCCTGGGTGACAGAGCAAGACCCTATCTCTAAAAAAAAAAGAAAATTAAAATATTGTTCTTAAAAGGGATCCATAGGTTTCACAGACAGATCCAAGGCATAGAAAAAAAATTACTCTCTGCCCTGATGGAAAGCCCCTAAATTTTCTCATCATAAATAGGAATTTTATACTCTAAGAGGTAGATGGCAACCTACACATCTTCACAGGTGTAGGTCTTTACATTGGGCTAAAGATTTCTCAGCCAACTACTATCTGGTTAGCAAAATCTTATCTCCTGCTTCTGTTTATCCTTCTACTTCAAGAATAGGAAATCAGGCTCGGCACCTGTGGCTCAACGGGCTAAGGCGCCAGCCACGTACACCTGAGCTGGTGGGTTCGAATCCAGCCCGGACCCGCCAAACAACAATACGGCTGCAACCAAAAAATGGCCGGGAGTTGTGGCGGGAGCCTGTAGTCCCAGTTACTTGGGAGGTGGAGGCGGGAGACTCGCTTGAGCCCAGGAGTTGGACGTTGCTCTGAGCTGTGATGCCACAGCACTCTACCCAGGGTGACAGCTTGAGGCTCTGTCTCAAAACAAACAAACAAACAAACAAACAAAAAAGGGCATCGAGACTACAATCACCAGCTGCCAACAAAGAAAAAAAAAAAAAAAAAAAGAATAGGAAATCATTGGTTGGTTCTATTATACACATAAATGTCTTGCAGGGAGTCGGCCCCATGAAATAAAATTTCATGTGCTGATGATGGGATGTGTAGAGGAAATTCCATTGCTCTAGGAAACAGAACACCTAGATTTATGTCCCTACTCTGTCCCTTTGTTTGTGTAACCTGTTTCCTGTATTCTCCCCTGTAAAATGGAGATGACATCCATTTTATCTAGCTCAAATAGAATCGCGTTTGTGAAGGTACTCTATAAATTTTCCTTCGCACAAACACAAAGTATCATTAATAATCCTAATCTCGACCTTAAAAATAAATTACCACACAGAACCGCAGCCCATAAAATAACTGTTCTTTCTTAACTGTGAAGGATAAGATGGAATGAAACAAATAAATGGAACTTAATTCTGGGCTATGTTCAAGACTCGTGTGCTGCACATGTGCCATGAACCACCTATTTTTGAGACTATGACACTTTCTATTTCCTTTGTAATGTGCCATGGCATCTAACAGAAATGTTGCATCTGTAAGAGCTCTGTAAATGCAGCTACTCTTGCAAACCTCAGAATGTTTTCCCTCTTCCCTGGCTATCCAGGTAGATGCTAACTTTTAACCTAGGCTCAGGATGCAAAGGGGATTGTTGAGGCTATCTCCCCCAACCCACTGGTCTGGTCAATGATGAATGATGGGGCAGGCAGATTCTGGGAGCCAGATCTTTGAAACTCTCTGGAGAAACCGTGGGAAAATGGTGGGCAGAAGGCCAGACATTTGGAGAAAAGTTGGAGTCATAGAAGAATCTAGGTTTCAATAAAAGATGAGCTGTGGGTGTAGAAGGGATTTTGAGTGGATGCTGAGCTATGGCTGACAGAACCTAAGACAGAGCCTAGCACATGGGGTTGATAAACTAGTCCCTACTGCTTGAAAGGAGGATTGATAAGCACAGGAGTGGGCCAAGTTAGGACACTGGTAACACAATGGAAAGCTCTTAAAAAATGGAAATTCATAAAAATGTTTCTTGAAGTTGTGAAACCAGCCTATTAGAATTACAAAGGATGTTAACGACCAGTTTAAAACACTCTCTTAAAGTTACAGATGTGTAAACAGGCTCAGAGAGGGCGAAACAGCCTGATGTACATCACATGACAAGTTAATGATGAGACCGGTGTGAGGAGAACCCAGGAGTGCTCAGTCTCAGTCTGGGTTTTTGTTCTCACTAAATCAAGATTCCTCCTACAAAGATCCCTCACCCTGCTGCAAATATAAAGCAATTCACAAAATTCTGGTGAGCCAACTTCTCAATTAGGAGGTCTGCCCAATGTTGGGCTGGAGAAGTCCTGGTGCCCTCCTCAGCAGGTGGAAGTGGTCAAGGAGGCAGTTGGGCCGGGTATGGTGGCTCATGCCTGTAATCCCAGCACTCTGGGAGGCCGAGGTGGGCAGAATGTCTGAGCTCACCAGTGAGACCAGCCTGAGCCAGAGACTCTGTCTCTACTAAAAATAGCTGGGAGTTGTGGTGGGCACCTATAGTCCCAGCTACTTGGGAGGCTCAGGCAAGAGAATCGCTTAAGCCCAGGAGTTTGAGGTTGCTGTGAGCTGTGATGCTACAGCACTCTACCGAGGGTGACAAAGTGAGACTGTCTCAAACAAACAAACAAGCAAACAAAAACAAAGGACGCAGGGTGGTGCCTGTGGCTCAGTGAGTAGGTGCCAACCCCATATACCGAGGGTGGCTGGTTCAAACCTGACCCCATCCAAACTGCAACAAAAAACAGACGGGCATTGTGGCAGGCACCTGTAGTCCCAGCTACTTGGGAGGCTGAGGCAAGAGAATGGCCTAAGCCCAAGAGCTGGAGGTTGCTGTGAGCTGTGATGCTATTGCACTCTACCGAGGGCGGCAAAGTGAGACTCTGTCTCTAAAAAAAAAAAAAAGGAGGCAGTTGGGGAAGGATTTCCGGCAGGCCTGTACCTGATGACATTTGATACTAACGTGCACCGATAAAGCAATGGAATTCAGGTGGAGCAAAACAGACATCATCTCCTTTCCAGACCGCCTGTCCCTTTGTTAGAGAAGGAGGTTCCTTTCCTGATAGACACCCCCACCCCAGTCAGTTCCTCTCTAGACAGACATCCCACAGACAAGCTGTTCCTCAACAACCTTCTCACAAGCCCTTCTGGTCATCTGTTAAATTACAACAGGTTGCAGCTCATAAACAAGTGCCCACTGTGAAGTGGGGGCAGGTATAAAAATAAACTGAGGGCTTGCATTAAAGTAGTTTAGGAGTGAAGAGAATTTACAAATACAGAGACACATGGGAAGATGTTTGTGTCAAAGTCCCACCAACAGCTTTCCTCTAGTCAAAATTCTTGGGAGCTGAGTGGGTGTTAAGTGTGGGGAGAGAGGGAGGGAGAAATTAGAGGGGGCTAATGTGATGTCTTGGTGTTTTGTTCTGTTTCAGCTCAGAGAGAAAGATATGTTACAGCTCTAAAGAGAATTAGTTAAATTAGATGACCACTGTGTAAAAATATGCTTAGGGATAAAGGCTCTAGAATAGTATGTAAAAATGAAAATAGTTGTGTCGGGAAGGTAGGAGTATGGATGGGCTTCTCTCAAGCCCTTAATACTGTTCAACATTTCCACTTCAATGTTTTAACTTTTCAAATTTTGCTTCCAGGTTGTCAATAAAATTACAATTCCCCCCAAACCTTGTTTCTTGTCTATCGCAGCAAAAATGTTTTAGAGGACAAGGCTGGGCAGGTGGCTCACCCTCTCGGGGGATGGGGCGGGTGGATTGCCTGAGTTCACAAGTTCCAGACCAGCCTGAGCCAGAGCAAGACCCTGACTCTAAGAAATAGCTGAGTGTTGTTTTGTGGTGTGTGCCTGTAGTCCCAGCTACTTGAGGAACTGAGGCAAGTGGAGGATTGCTTGAGGTCAGGAGTTTGAGACCAGCCTGCACAACACGGTAAGAACTTGTTTGTACAAAAATTGGAAAAATTAACTGGACATAGTGGCACATGCCTGTAGTCCCAGCTACTCAGGAGGCTGAGGCAGAAAGATCACTTGAGCCTAGAAATTTGAGGTTGCAGTGAGGTATGAAGATACCACTATTACTCTAGCCTGTGTGTCAGAGTGAGACCCTGTCTCAAAAAAAAAAAAAAAAAAGATTAAAATTAAAAGTAAAAAAATAAAGAGGGGCTGGGTGCCTGTAGCTCAGTGGTTAGGGCACTGGCCACATGCTCTAGGGCTGGTGGGTTTGAACTGGCCTGGGCCTGCTAAACAAAGGAAAAAAAATAGCCAGGCATTGTGGTGGGCACCTGTAGTCTCAGCTACTAGGGAGGCTGAGGCAAAAGAATTGCTTGAGCCCAAGAGTTTGAGGTTGCTTTGAGCTAGGATGCCATGGCACTCTACTGAGGGTAACAAAGTGAGACTCTGGCTCAATTAAAAAAAAAAAAAGAGGAAGATATAGATCTGAATGCATGGATACGAAATAATCACCAAGAAAGTATGTGAATAAAGGCAGGTACAGTAGGACAATAAGTCTAGTTTAAGTGGCTATATACATGCAGACATGTACCTATTTATGGAAATGTTCTGGAAGTCTTCCCAAGAAAGTTGGTAATGGTTATTTCTATCTGGTGAAGGAAACCAAGAGTCTGAGGTGAACGGCAGATTTGCTTCTCATGATATAAACTGTTTGAAAAGAATATATGTGCGTGTGTATAAATTCTAAATGTGACATACTGGTGTCACTTCTATAACTTAACTTTCTAGGCAAGGTTCTAAGGGTATTCTTCCTAGGGGATTTGAAGACAGAAGAACCAAAAGTCCCATTCTTGTCCCCATACTTAGAAAACAGACAATCTGATTATGCCCCGAGTTGTCAAAATGTGGAGGCAATGTGTGAAAAAACTAAATATGCTCATCTTTCAGAGGGAGATCTACAAAGATAGATTGAGATGTATATCCCCACATGCGGCTAAAGAAGTGGGCCAGCCTCCTACCAGGCCCCCCAAATAAAGCAACAAGAAATGAGCTGTTCATTCTTCTCTCCTTGCAGGGTCTAGGGGTGCTCTGCATTTTAAAAGATACACAGAACCATCCCCAAGCCCTGGGAAGCATGCTGTCTCCCAATTATTCTGCACAGGATCTGCCCCAAACCATTTCTGGGTCTTCTGGGGCCCAGATCAGTATTCTAGAACTTTCTGAACCAAAGCAGTGTGCTTGGATAGAGAGGGCTGACTTGGACAAGGAGGTGACTCACATGTCTTCTAGGCCTCCTGGGTGGACCTGTTCCTGGATCCCTCTGCAAGATGATAGTGTGACTTGCACTTTGACATTCTGACCACTTTTCTACAGGCTATATTACCTTTGCTTTCAAAATTTCTCTCTGCTTTCACATATTTCAGGTCCTAATGAGAGGTCATTTCACTATAAACTCATGAGAAAGGATGGCAAAATCTTTCTGCCATGCCCTCCTGGGTGTCTCAGCCTGAAGGATATTCAGAGGGTTACTCAGACCAAGGGAAAAACCAAGATAGTGGGCCAGGCACCACCCACAACATTCAGTCAGGCCCCACAGGCTCCTCCCTACTGGAGCCAAATAATGACAGGGGGGGACACTTTGAAAGAGATGGCAAGGGGCCCCAATAGGAAGATGGTGGGAGAGCTGACAGGGTGCTGGGCACACAGTAAGGATGGCAGACAAGGACAGCCAAGGGGCGGGCCACAGGGCCCTGGGGTGGATGGCCCGACTTAGCCAGACCATACTTTTCCCCAAACATGCTGCCCCAAAGAACTTAAAAGGAAATAATTTTCTTGGTTAGGTTAAAAATCACTTGTGTTCAACACATTTTCTCAAAATTTCTGATATAGATGAAGAATGCCAGTTCGTGGTGTTCCTTATTACTGCCATGCATTCTAAGCCAGTCAGCTCTGGTCTATTCAGGGTTTTTACTTCATTTCCAAGGCCTCTGGTGTGCGCGTGTGCCTTTGCTGCTCATTTTCCCTGACCTCTGCGCCATTTGTAACCTACTAGAACCTCCACCAGTGGCACAGAGCAAGAAAAAAAAAGCCCATTTATTAACCATTCTGGTATATACTGCTTTCATTTTTGAAACCAGGGGCTGCAGGTGGTGCCTGTGGCTCAGTGGGTAGGGCGCCGGCCCCAGTGGTGGGTTCAAACCCAGCCCCGGCCAACTGCAACAAAAAATAGCTGGGCATTGTGGCAGGTGCCTGTGGTCCTAGCTACTCCGGAGGCTGAGGCAAGAGAATCGCCTAAGCCCAGGAGTTGGAGGTTGCTGTGAGCTGTGTGATGCCACTGCACTCTATTGAGGATGATAAAGTGAGACTCTGTCTCTACAAAAAAAAAAAAAAAAAAGAAAAAAGAAACCAGTGGCTGCTAAACTGTTCTCTGTGAATTTGATTAGCTATGTTTTGTCCCATGACCACGAATAAACCAAAACTGCCTGCCTTTCTGGAAAGTAAAATTTCTTCTCTAACTTTTCTCTGCTTGTCAAGTGGCCTCAATACCTTTTAACCAGTAGGCCCTCTTTGTTGAACAATCTGGAGAGGACACGAGTATGAACTAAAGCTGGGAAGAATTCCCTGTCTCCTGCCCACTACGTCTAACTCTGCCCCCTAAAGTGGATACGCTGAACTTTGCCTTAAACATAAACAGTTCTACTGTTATTATAGAACTTTCTCACAGGTTTTCTTTTAAATGTTTCATGATCTCATTGATACTTTCTCCAGATTTTCGATAATGTTCCCAAAGTCTGAAACTCCAAACTGGAATGCGGCATCTAGCACAGACTCTTATAAAGCCTGGTACAGCCTCCCCAGCCCTCGGGTCCTCCCGGGTCTCCTTTCCTCAGTAGGTCTTGGCATTCTGGCTGCTGTACACACACAGGCTGTACCTGCCAGTCTGGAGAGCAGCTGCTGACTCATGCTTGCTTTGGGATCTGCTAGGACCCCAGCTCTTCTGCTCTTTAGCCACAAGGGCCGCCACTCCCCTCACAAAGCCCTCCACCCATCACCTGCTGGGCTCTCAGCTGTGACCTGCCCAGTCTCCCACAAGTCTGCATTGCTTTACTTGGCCCTGCCCATCCCTGGAGCCCACCTGGAAGACGTCGTTGGCACACTTCCGGCACAGATTATGCTGGCAGGGCAGGATCACCACCGGTTTGGAGAACATCTCCAGGCAGATGGGGCAGATGAGCTGCTTCTCCAGGTTGTCCATGCTGTGTGCATCCCCTAGCAGCGGCTTGAAACCCACTGTGAAGTTCATCCCTCAGCGATATGACCCACCCTGGACTGGGCCCTGCTCCTGGCCTTCTGTCACTGCCTCTGGACCCTTCCTCGCTTACTTTAGACAGTCTGCGGATTCTTATGTTCCCTTCTGTTGCTCACTCTTGAAATAGCTCGGCTATCTCTCCTGTTCCTTCCTCTAACAATTCGTCTCTTCCTCAGATCGCTGTCTCCAGACACTTCTCTGTCTCTCTCTATTCTTTGCTGTGTACCCTCACCAGGCACTTGTAGCTTTGTCTATTCCTCCCTCTCTCTAAAATTCTCCTTTTGATTCCCAAAGGACTTTCACTCTTGTTCACTCTGTGGGCAGCACTGTTTGTCCCCTACTCCCCAGAGAGGAGATTAATTTTACTGAGGGGGCAGGGAGACAAGGGGCATCTGTGTGACATTCCAACTCCCAATTTAGCTCATGTAAGGCGAGCCACAGCTGTCACGGAGTAAGTGACCCTGACTCACTCAGGAATGGGTGACTCCCTTGAGCAAGAGCAAGGGTGAGTGCCACTCCTCACAGTGAAAGTGGAGCCAGCAAAGGTGCTGGTCTCTCACCTAAAAGGCTGCTGTGAGCCCCTGACCTCTGCTCTGGCTGGGCTCCTCTTGCAGGAGGACAGTGGCATAAAATCTAAGACGGCCTGTGTGAGAGGAACCATACATGGTTTAGGGTAGGTGGAAAGATCCTGTTAGACCTACAGTCAGTGACAGGTTCCTCCTCTACAGGCTTTGCCAGTGATCCTGACCTCCTCTTTAAGACCTCTGATTCAGAACAGCCACACCACGGAGCAGAGAGTGAGCCTATTGTTTAGCACTTCTGGCCCACTTTTCTTCTTGCTCTGCCTTTTTATATCACCCTAAAAAAAAGAAGCTCAAGAAGCTAGAAGTGGCTGTTGTGCTAAGGCCTGGAACTACCTATGAGCATGTCCCTGAGAAAGCAGTGGACTCTAGTCCACAAACACATCACCAGAGCCACCCCAGGATTTCAAATTTGTTGGGAAACCGAGAGAAGCTGAGCTGGGTGGAAAGGGTCTGAATGTCAGGGACCTATTTTGGGCACCCAGGGAATCAATCTCCAGGGAAATTTTAGAGCACTGACAAAGTCATAATCACAAGACTCTGGGAAGCTTCTGTCCCAACTCCACAGTTGTCCTGGGCTCCTATTATTCAAACCAGACTTGTCCCAATTGTGAGCACTGGTCTTCTTTTTCTCCTATAAGCATTTTTTTCTACCCCAGGCACAATTTGTCTCTTTTGGACTCAACATATGCACTGGGATTAGACAAAGGCTCTTTTATTTTCTGACATTCTTTATTCTGTCTCCCAGTTTGAGGAGTTACTAGGCTCTGACCCTGGGTGGATGGGAAATAAATGTGGAGAGGATACCACGCAGGCAGCATAAAGAGGCAAGAATGGGAAAAGAGCCTGCAAGTACAATCTTTTCGTTATCATGTTTCATGCCCCTGTTTTAAGAACAAGCTATATGGTGATCAGCTTGCATAAGATGTGCTAAAAAGGATGGAGGCAGGAAAGCACTGATGTGTGAACTTCAGTCAACCCACAGGACCAAGGTCCATTCATGTTGTGCTAATAATAGCTGAAGTCCAAGGAAAATCCAAAGATGGGACTACCTCTAAGCCTTGAATGCACTCTGGTTTTTCCTGAGTTGATTCATGGTGGCACAAAATGGGAATGGCAATGCCAAAGGCCATGGGTACCAGAGGAAGGTGAGATCAGCCCCAGAAGGGTATAAGGGCTTAAGAAGGAGCTGATGCTAGGAGTTGTTGGGACACAGAGTTGCAGCAAAGGAGAGGTAACTGGTGCAGCAGCTCCACAGACAGGATTCACCCTGTTCAGTTATCAGGATCTTGGAAGAGGTATCTCAGAGGCTCTGCCAGCTGACAGTGGCTCAAATAACAAGGCAGGCACAGGGTAAAGAATCTTCAGGACAAGTCTGCCACCACTGGCTGAGACCTCATAAGGGTGAGGATGGGAGGGATGCTCTCTGACAGATTAAAATTGGGATTATGACTAAAAAGAAGAGTAGCCAGATGGCCCCACATGGCCAGGGTAGTGGTATCACCAAAGGCAGAGATGGTGTCCTTACTGGGACAGATGTCATCAGTGTTCCTGAAGTTGGGACAGCACCTAGTGGTAGAAGAAGGTAGCACCTTATTAATCATGAACAATAACCTAAAATTAAAGCAAACCCCGTATATGTAAGAATATAAACACTTGTAGTGTATATTATAAAGACATAAACTTTGCACTAATAACTCATGTGAAGTTACTTTCATATGCTTTTCTTATCTGTTAATTATCTCTGCCTTTCGGTTTACATACCACACTCTTCTTCATCTCTTAATTGCTGTCTCTATTTTCTTCTCTTCTAAAACGACCGTTGGCTCCTATGATGCAATTATATATATGATTACATATACAAAGAGTAACAGTATTTTTGGCCTACTGATGAGAAAACCATTACTCTGCTGGTACACGTTAGCATCACTAGGTGGCACTGGTGTGAAGTTCAGTCAACCTATCATTTTAAAGTTGAAATTTGTGGGGTGGGAATAATCTCAGACACTTCATCTTCCTTTTGAGTAGCATCTTCAAGCTGGTTTTCAACTACTGCCTTTTCCAGGCATACTCCCTCAACCCATTCCTTAGTTTAACAGGAGAGACCAGCGCCACATTCAAACTGTCAGTTTGTGGCATAAGGTACACAGAAACAGGGATCTCCTTCTCTTTCTTCACTTTGCTCCAATGCCAGACTTGAAACTGACGTGTTTGGGGGTTAACCTGCCATCTTCACAAGTCTTTATCAGCCCCAATCATTTCCTTCATTGCTAATCCAGATCTTACCTCAGTCCCACCGACGGTTCTCACCTGTCCTTGTAGGCTGTTTCAGGACAGTCTGTTGGCATTTCCTTCCATTAACCTCCTCAGAAGGTGGTTTAAGTGTTCCACAGCAAAGACAGCAGCAATTACAGCAACAGCAGCAAGTGAGCAGTATACACAGGAAGACAAGTGTCTAAAAGGTGGGACAGAATGGCCTCAGTCCAGCAGTTCTTCATTATGACCGTTCAAGCTCCCCTCCTTCAATCCTCCTAACACCCAGAAAATGAGATGACAGAAGCATTTGTCTTAGAAGGGGAGGGTCACCCCTCTTTCCTTATTCTTAAGGGACTAGGAAGAATTGTGTACCTTGAACCAACAACTATTCAGAGTAAAATAGTATCTGACGCCTTGTTCGCCATAGTGATCGTACAGATATAGTCCCAGTGAGCCATGCTGGTCGTAGACTTTCCTCTTCTTTGGGTCACTCAGTATGGCGTGGGCTATGTTGATCTCCTTGAATATTTCTGCTGCTTGAGGGTCTCCTGGATTCTTGTCTGGATGATACTTCAAGGCCAGTCTCCTGCCCAGGCAATACCCAAAAGAAGGGTGGGGAGGGGATGAGGAGTGGCTGGGAAGGGAGGGTTAGCATGAATGACAGGGACAGGTCTCTGGGTAGTGCACAAGGAATGCACAAGGTGTAATACAAAGGATGGAGGCAAGGAGCCAATATCTAAATTCTTTCCCACACCCATAATGAAGACGGTGATGGCTCCATTGGGCCCCAAAGTGAAGGCTTGTTGGAATTTAAAAATGGGTCAGGAAGCAAAGTAGAAAGAAAGGTTTAAAGGGAGAAACTCCAGGGTTTAATAAAGGGCTGAAGTCTGAACCTGTAGGCCTTTTTGATATCTTCAGGTGAGGCACCTTTCTTAAGCTCCAGCAATGCATAGAGGGTCCTCCCACTTTTGGACAGCCGCTGGGCTGCTTCCTCTACATGAGCCATAATCTGAGCCAGAGAAGAAGCATTTGTGAGAACTTCCACAGGTGAGGGCACAAAGGAGTGAACTTCCAGTGACAGAAAACTCACTGCCTTTAGGGGCAAGGCAGGTAAATGAGGATAAAAAGACAAGAATAAGAGAACAGAGAGTGGGATCCGTGACTAACAGGAGAGTGCAGGTGACCAGAAAGGCACTGGAATTCAAATTGTAAAGAAGAAACATATTCCCCCTCACATTTCCCAGCATCGTCCAGTTACATAGACCTCCAGATAACCCACATCCTACAGAAGCATAAGCAAGGAGAGGTCCAAGCCACAGAAAGAATTTGATTTTGTCCAGGGCTCCTATTATCTTCAGCAACAGCCCTGGGCCTGTCCAAGCTCACTGCTGAGTTTGAAAGACTAGGGCAGCCCCAGCACCTGAACAGGTGGCTTGGGAAGATCCACATTTAGCAAGGGAGAAGCCAGAGCAAACTGTGTGCTGCCTAAGAGAAGGTACGTGTCCAGAAAGCAGGCCAGAGGGGGGTGCCTGAAGCTAGGCCAGGAACTGGCTTCTTTCTCCCAGCCTCCTGCTCTCAAACAATCCCACTTCTGTCCCTCTGAGACAGGGCAGTGGGGAGAACAAAAGGATGACTCAGGGGCCAAAGAATGAAGGGGAAAGGCCTTGCTAGTTGCAGGGAGACCCAGGGAGGAAGCAGGGAGCAGGACAACAGAGAGTAGGATGGAAGCCTGGGAGGCCTAGGGCACAGGAGCAGCCAGGCAAGGAGCTCAGAAGAAGTGATGCTCTGAGCGCTCAAGGGCCTGTGCCAACATCTCGGCTGGGCCTGGTCCTTTACCTATGACTTGCTCTCTTCAGCTAGGTAGGCCTCACACATCCTTCTTCCTCCCGGGGTGTGAAACCTCACACCGGCCGAGTCCTGCAGCCAACTGCGCTTGCGCGCTGCCGAGACACTATGGGCTGTTTTTGGCGCCACCAGAAGGGCTGTGTGGAGAGGCTAAGTTGGGGCCTGGAACTTATTTTGCGCACTAGAAGACTGAGCGCAAGGATTCGTGTGGGCGGCGGCCTAGAGAGGCTAAGCGTTGCTTCCGGTGCTTGGGAGCTTCAGCGGTACCCCTCTCCTCGGGTGGGAGGATACCACCTGTCCTGATGACCTCACCAACTCACTCAAGGAAAGGCATTGGGCTTGCCGACCATGGCAGATGACAGGTACGGCTGTTGCAAGCCCCTCTGAACAGGTGTATCACCTTCCCAGTTTTCTTCAGAATGTAGGGGTCTCCACTTGTTCTTACTTTTCCTTCCACCTGGAAACTCCTCCACAACATTCAAGACCCACCTCCAATGGCAGTGTCGCGGAGACTCTTTCCTTTACTTTTCCAGCTGTTCCCACTTGTCATTCAAAGCATTTCTCCAATAATATTGAAATGATTGCACATCCTTTTTTTTTTTTTTCTATTTTTTGAGACAAGAGTCTCACTATGTCGCCCTTGGTAGAGTGCTGTGGTGTCACAGCTCACAGAAATCTCCAACGCTTGGGCTTAAGCAATTCTCTTGCCTCAGCCTCTCAAGTAGCTGGGACGACAGGCGCCCGCCACAACGCCCGGATGCTTTTTTTTTTTGTAGTTGTCATTGTTATTTGGCAGGCCTGGGCAGGGTTTGAACCTGCCAGCCGTGGTGTGTTTGGCCGGCGCCTTATCTAGTGAGCTATGGGCGCCGAGCCAAGTGCACATCCTTTTAAAATGTTATCATGAGTTTTTTCAAAGGCTCTACTGTGCTTCATTCAAAAACTTCATTTAAATACCATTTCATCATGAGGGTTTAAGATAATGTAATTATCTAATCCAGATTGGACATTTAAATTGTTTTTAACTATTTGATAGTGTAATAACCTTTTTATGAAAATTCTTATACAGAAATCCTTGAACAAATATCTAATTTTTTCCTAAGGATAGATTCCTGGAAAAGGAATTACTGGGTCAAAGTTAACTTTTTTTTAAAGGTACCAAAAGTACCAGTTTGTATTCCCACCTGCAGTACATAGAGCATTTCTTCCCCTGGCCTCACTTCCTGTGATCTCCTACAGAGGGCAGTGTTGGCATCACTTATAATTTACCACTTTGTGGTGGTTGCTGTTTTTTTTTTTTTTTTACAAAGGAGCAGTCAAAGGCTCCTATAACATGTAATTAAAAAAGCTTTATTACTTCAGTAATACTTATCTGTTAACCCTCTTGTGGTTTTTACTATTCTCTTCCTTTTATTACGGTTATTTGTACATATTTAAGTGGTAAACCAGTACTCCACCCAGAGAGATGCAAGCTATCTAAGTAGACTAAGGAGTCCATATGCAACAGGCACAATGACCACAGAATTAATGAATTTATTTTTGTGGTTCTGTGATCAGTGCAGGGCGTCACTTTTGGCCTCACCTACCCAATCCATGGGCTGTGGGGTTAGATGAGTTTAGAGGTTACTCACTTAAAGAGAAGGAGCTGAAGCTGACAATTATTTTTTGCCTTTTGAGAGAAAGTCTCTGTCACCTAGAGCACAGTGATGTCATCATAGCTCACTAACCCCTCAGACTCTTGGGCTCAGCCTCCCGAATGGCTGGAACTATAGACTCATGCCACTACAGCTGGCTAGTTTTCCTGTTTTTGTGTTTTTTTTTTTCACGCAGTTAAAGTGACCTTTATTCCACCTAGAGGGCAGATGGGATGAGATTTCTAACCAGGGAGAAATCCACCAGTTTTCCTGTTTTTTTTTTTTTGTTTGTTTGTTTTGTTTTTATAGAGGCAGAGTCTCACTTCATAGCCCTGGGCAGAGTGCCATGGCGCCACACAGCTCACAGCAACCTCCAACTCCTGGGCTTAGGCGATTCTCTTGCCTCAGCCTCCCGAGTAGCTGGGACCACAGGCGCCCGCCACAACACCGGGCTATCTTTCTGTTTTGCAGTTTGGCTGAGGCCTGGTTTGAACCCGCCACCCTCGGTATATGGGGCCGGCGCCCTACTCCATGAGCCACAGGCGCCGCCCAGTTTTCCTTTTTTTTGTAGAGATAGATCTTGCCCTTGCTCAGGTTGTTTTCAAACCCCTGTGCTCAAGCGACTCTACTGCCTTGGCCTCCCAGAATGCTAGAATTATAGGCACAAGCCACCACTCCCAGCTGACAATCTTTTTGGTGATTTGTATGTACTATGCCAAATTTCTTGAGCCTCCAACCTTTCATCACCATCATGGGGTATAGAATTAGCAGAACAAGCCTGCTCATTTCTTCACTAGTGCTGAAAAGAGAGAATAGAAGGCATTAGAAGTCCACTTACAGGCTTGGTGCCCATAGCTCAGTGGTTAAAGCTGCAGCCACATACACCGGGGCTGGCAGGCTGGCAAGTTTGAACCCGCCCCAGGCCTGCTAAACAACAATGACAACTACAACAACAAAAAAATAGCCAGGCATTGTGGTGAGCGCCTGTAGTCCCAGCTACTTGGGAGGCTGAGGCAAGAGAATCACTTAATCCCAAGAGTTTGAGGTTGCTGTGAGTTGCAACACCACGGCACTCTACCCAGGGTGACAAAGTGAGAGTTTGTCTCAAAAAAAAAGTCCACTTACAACAAATTCTTTACTTCAGTCAACAAGGTTCTGCCCCTGCCTCTCCTTCCCTGTTGAAACCACTGTCTTACTTGCTTTAGGCTCTGCCCCACTGCTTTCCTGTCAGTTCTTGAAGACCCTGTGTTCCCTTCCACTTTGAGGACCTTTGACCATTTTGTTCCTGCTGCGTGGAGGGTTCTTCCCCTAGGCTGTTTGTGTGGCCGACTTTTCATCTTTTAAGGATCTCACCTTTGTGCCTCCTCAGAGAGGCCTTCTAAGTTGGATTCTGCTCCTTTCTCCCTACCTCTTAATACCCTCACTGTGGTTTCTGAATATATATTTATTTTTGTGTTGATTTATTTAAGGGCTGCCTTCCCCAGTTGACAGTGAGCTCCCACCAGGGGCGGGACCTTGGTTGTTTGTTCACCACTTTATCTCCAGCACCTAGAACCATGCTTGGTTCATAGTGAGTGAATTAATGATGTGGTGAATGAGCTACAGCTGAGGGAGCCTCTGCTGATTTATTGTAAGTCTGGAGGTTGGGCCGTAGCAACAATCCCCTAGGACAGAATAACTTAGCTGGGGAATTGGTCAGGACTCTGGTGCCCATCTTTCCTTATATGGCCCTAAACAAGAAGAGACAAGGGTGGAGAAAGAAGGTGAGAGGAGATGATGTGATTCGGTATGCCTCCAGTTCCTAACAATTCTTGGGATATGGTAGGTACCCAAAATATTGGTTGATTGAATAAACAGACATATGTGTGGCTTTTCTGAGGCATTTTACCTAATGATTTCCTTGGGTCCTCACAACTACCCTGAGAGGTGTTAGCATCATATCCTTGCTTTATAGCAGTGAGCCTTGAGAAAGAGGGAAAATTCAGTTCTGAGAGAAGTTAGTAAACATCTTTCACCTCTTGCCAGAGGCTCCAGAATGTTATTACTTCTTATCATTGCCCTCTGACATTCTTATTAATCCCAATTCATGGCCCTTGAAATAGCCATTATCTTTGGGAGGCTTTGCTCTGAATGAAATAACACCACAGCCAGCAAGCCACAGAGATTGGCCTGTTGGCCTGGCATGCTTTGCCAGAGGCTCTTCACATTGCCTTTCCCTAAACAGTGACTCTGTTTTCTATGCTTAGGGTCTCTTCTTTTCTTCTTCTTCTTCTTTCTTCTTCTTCCTCTTCCTCTTCTTCCTCTTCCTCTTCTTCTTCTTCCTTACCCTGAGACAGGGTCTTGTCTGTCACCTGGGCTAGAGTGCAGTAGCATCAGCCTAGCTCACTGCAATCTCAAAATCCTGGGCTCAAGCGATCCTCCTGCCTCAGCCTTGAGTAGCTGAGACTATAGGCACCTACCACCATGCCCAGCTATTTTTTTTATTTTTTGTAGAGATGGGATCTTGTTCTTGCTCAGGCTCCTAGGGTCTCCTTTCACACCTAGCATAGTACTAGAAAGAACATATAAGCCAGGATACAGAGGCAAGAGATATTAACTCCGGCTTGGCTCCGACAAACTGTGATCTTGGACAAGTCACTCAATCTCCGAGTCTCTCTTTTTTCTCTCTATAAAAAACCTGTGCCATTTCACAGGATTAGTGTCAAGACTTGAATGGAGAAAACAGAAATAACTATACCAGAGAATGATTACAGACTAAAACCTTTTCTTGATTCATTGGCCCTCCTGCTATACTGTGAGTGATCTTACAGCTTACTACTCCCCAGAGCCATTTGGTGTCTCCTGGAGAAAACCTGGAAGCATCCCTTATTTACCCACAAACAACCAAAATTTTAGTCATATAGCTGGAATACACACACATACAGACAGCAGACATTGGCATATTTATACTCAAAATACCAAACTCTGGAACATATGCAGAGGGAGAGATCATAATTTGTCATACTCATCCACTAGGTTCTAGAATTGTGCAGTTTTTGAGCTGGAAGGAACCTAAGAGATTTAACTAAATCCAATGCCTTCATTTTATAATTGAAGAAAGTGGTTGTAGTCCAGAGAGAAGGATTGACCTGCTCCAGGTGACCTAGTGATGTCTGATCTAAGTCTCCTGACTCCAAGTTCAGTGTCTGTGCCATGACTGCTCCTTAACACACATTGGCTCCCTTTCCACTTTAAAAATATAGATCTGGAGATAGCCCCAAGCTGTGATGTCCTCTCACAGTTGATGTCTGGTAATGTCTTTCCTTTCCCTCAGTAGAAGACATGTATACTACCTGTGACCAAAAGCACCGCCATCCCAGTTTTGTTTGCCTGTCCTCCCCAGGCCAGACATCTGGAGTGGGATAGAGGAGGCTTTCAGCTAGAGAGGCTGTTGCTTGTCCCTGTCCTCTCTGACCTGCAGCCCCAGACTCTGCAGACAACACCAGGCTAATAGTACATCTGCCTCATCTGTAAAATGAAGAAAATAGTGTCTACCTTTTATGATTGTTACGAGAGTTAAATATTTAATTTGAACAGTGCCTGGCACATGGTAAGGGCTTTGTTATTGCCACTATTATTGTAATAATTCTATCCTGCCTCCTCCCAATTTTATAGGAAGAGAAGTTGCTTTTCATTGTGTCTCTGGGAAGAAGAGACAAATCACGGTCTTTCCCGTAAGATTTGCAAGTTGTCATTGGTGTCTTTCCATCCTTCTACATCCTTCTCCCAGCCTCTTAGAACCCCATTTTCTTTCTTTCTTTCTTTCTTTCTTTTTTTTTTGAGAGAGAGCCTCAAGCTATAGCCCTGAGTAGAGTGCCGTAGCATCACAGCTCACAGCAACCTCCAACTCCTGGGCTTAAGCAATTCTCTTGCCTTAGTCTCCCAAATAGCTGGGACTACAGGTGCCCGCCACAATGCCCGGCTATTTTTTGGTTGTAGTTGTCATTGTTTGGCAGGCCTGGGCCGGATTTGAACCCTCCAGCTCTAGTGTATGTGGCTGGCACCTTAGCCTCTTGAGCTATAGGCACCACCTAGCACCTCATTTTCTTGTCCTCCTACTAGTGCTCTCATGCTGCCCTCTGGCTATCCAACACATCCCCCACAGTCCTCTCTGAGCAGCCAAAACTTCAAAATGCCACTTTCATTTCCTCTCCTTTCAACATTTCATTTTTTCCCCAGATTTTTATGGGGATACATACAATTTGGTTACATAGTTTTCTTTTGTAAGAGTAAAGTCTGAATTGTAGTTGGGTCCTTTACCCAGGAATTATACAATATACCCGTGCCATGTAGCCACTAGGTGGGAATTTATCCATCCCTTACCGACTTTCAACATTTCTAATAAAAACGATTGCCTCCATAGAATGACCTCATCCCTAAAGATCAGGTAGAAAACAATCTGATTAAAGCACTGTAATTTAGATTATAGTAAGAGAGACAGTATCTCACATCCTCTTAATTCTCACTCATTCAAAGGGATAACTCATAAAATTTCAGACAAAGTGACTAAATAAAGTGAAAAACATCAGGATATGCTTTGGGAAGAGACTTTGGTCCTTAAATCACTTCTCTCCCTTCTGTTCAACCCCACCAACTGCACATCCTCTTATTTCTTGGACTCTGCAGGATTCTCCTACATCTCTGGTAAGGTTCCTGCCTCCTTGCTAGCCCTCTTCCTTCTCTGGCCTGCTGACTGTGGCTGCTTCCTATGGCTTGGTATTTAGCTTCTGCTTGTGCTCTCTCTCCTCTTCTTCCAAGATGCAGTCTATACCCATGGAATTCTGCTGTCACAGGTATGCTCTGGTGTCATCCATGTGTCAGTGTCCCAAAGCCACTGCTTCAAAGCCACACTCCAAGTCTGAATTCAACACCTTGCCCCCAAATAGGTTGTTTCTTTTGGTTTCTCTATTTCTGTTAATGTTATATCTAAGATAATGAAGTTCAAAAGCCAGGCATCACTGGAAGGTAGATTTATTATTTTCCCCAAATCCAGGTTAAAAGGTCTGATGAATGTTTTTTCAGAATCATTTGTTCTTTCATTTGTCCCTTCGTTTTAGCTCCCAGAGCCCTGAAGCACCACAGTTAAAAGATTTTCAGGCTCGGCGCCTGTGGCTCAAGCTGCTAGGGCACCAGCCACATACACCTGAGCAGGCAGGTTCGAATCCAGCCTGGGCCCGCCAAACAACAATGATGGCTGCAACCAAAAAATAGCCAGGTGTTGTGGCGGGTGCCTGTAGTTCCAGCTACTTGGGAGGCAGAGGCAGGAGACTGGCTTCAGCCCAAGAGTTGGAGGTTGCTGTGAGCTGTGATGCCACGGCACTCTACCCAGGGTGACAACTTGAGGCTCTGTCTCAAAAAAAAGAAAGATTTTCATATCCCACTGGCTGTTGTCTTAGCCTCCTTTCTAGTCTCCCTGCTTGCAGTCTCATCTTAGATACCACCATCAGACCAATGCTCTTAAAGCAATGCTTCCATCATTACCACTCCTTTACTCATAGCGTACAGGATACAAGGCAACCTTTGTAAGCTGGCAGTGGACTCCACAACTTTATACCAACTTATCCCTCCAAACTAATTGTCTCTATTGTCCTAAAGTAAACCGTCCACAATAATCAAACTGGTCTCCCACTCCTTAAATATTTCTGTTCTTTCTCACCTGTGTACCATTGCTTTCACACCATTTTCACCCATGAACTGTCCTTTTCCTTAATCAATTTGCTTTCTCAACAAGTATCTTTCATGCACTGCAAGACAGCACTGCAAGGTACTGTCTAGTACCTTGGATACAATGATAAGCAGTCAAATTCTTCTTCTGCCCTCATAGATTATAACCTAATGTGGGAGACAGACATTCATTAAGACCTTCAGAAAGCTGGGCATGGTGGCTCATGCCTGTATTCCTAGCACTTTGGGAGGTTGAAATGGGTGGATTGCTTGAGCTCAGGAGTTTGAGACCAGCCTGAGCAACAATGAGACCCCATCTCTACTAAAAATAGGAAAACTAGCGGGGCATTCTGGCAGTGCCTGTAGTCCTAGCTATTTGGGAGGCTGAGGCAAGAAGATCCCTTGAGCCCAAGAGTTTGAGGTTGCTGTGAGCTATGATGCCACCCCACTCTACCCAGGGTAACAGGGTGAAACTCTGTCTCAAAAACAAAAGCAAAAAACAAAAAAGACCTTCAGCAAATACTTATTGGGTGCTATTATGTACCCAACACTGTTGTAGGTGCTGGGCATATAGCAGCATACAAAACAGAGAAAAATTCCTGCATCTGGAGCTTACCTTTTAATGGGAGGGGATTGATAGTAAACAAAGTAAATAAAATATACAAGTATGTTAGATGGTCATGATGGCTATGGAGAAAAATAAAGCAGAGAATGGAGAAAGAGAAGGTTTTGGGGAGAGATTATAGTTTTAAAAGGTAGAGAGGACCAGAGAAGGTGATATTTGAGTTAAGACCTGAAGTGGCTTGTGAAAAATCTGGCAGAGTGCATTATAGGGAAAGAGGTGAGCAAATGCAAAGGCCCTGAGGCAGGAACATGGGCCAGGGTGGCAGGGGAGGGAGAACGGAGGAGGGAGGGGTATGAGTTGAGATCAGAGGAAGCTAAATTGTGTAGGACCTAGCAGACCATTAGAAGGACACTGGCTGATACTCTTAAGATAAGGAGTGACAAAATCTCACCTGCTTTGCCTAGCTACTGTTGAGAACAGACTAGAGGGCAACAGGGAGACCAGCTGGGAGGCCACTGCAGTAATTGGGAAGGCAGATGATGGTGGTTTGGACAAGGGTTACAGCAATATCTAATGATAACCTGGGAGACTGAGGTAGGAGGATCACTTGAGCTCAGGAGTTTGAGACCATCCTGAGCAAGAGCAAGACCTTGTCTCTACTAAAAAAACAGCCAAGCATTGCAGTGGGCACTTGTTGTCCTAGTTACTCAGGAGGTTGAGGCAAGAGGATCAAACTCTTGAGACCAAGAGTTTGAGGTTTCTGTGAGCCATGGCACTCTCTCCAGGGGGACACAGAGAGACTCTGTCTCAAAAGAAAAAAAATTTAATGACAGCTTATATGTGGGGTGAAAGGAGAGGAGTCAAGGATGACCCTAAGGTTTCTGACCTGAGCAAATGGAAGGATGGAGTCACCATGTTCTGATATGGGAGGACTGCAGAAAGAGGTTTGGGATGGGATGTCAATAAGGAGCTCAGTTTTGGACTTACAGAACTTGATATACCTGTCTATTAGACTTTAGAGACCATATGGTTTTTGTTTGTTTGTTTGTTTGTTTGTTTGTTTTAGAGAGAGAGTCTCACTTTGTCACCCTTGGTAGAGTGCTGTGGCGTCACAGCTTACAGCAACCTCCAGCTTTTGGGCTTAGGTGATTCTCTTGCCTCAGCCTCCTGAATAGCTGGGATCACAGGTGCCTGCCACAACACCTGGCTATTTTTTGTTGCAGTTTGGCCAGGGCTGGGTTTGAACCCACCACCCTCAGTATATGGGGCTGGCATCCTACTCATTGAGCCACAGGCATTGCCCTAGAGACAATATGTTAAGCTGACATTTGGGTCCTTAAGTTTGGAGTCCAGGTTGGATATCTGGGAGTCATCATCATATAAATGTCATTTTAAAAAATCCTTTTTAGTAGAAAATTTCAAATAGTGTACAAATACAGAGAGAGTAGTACCATGATTCCCCATGTACCAAACATCCATTCAACAACCATTACTGCTGTTACTTGATAGTATTTAAAGGTTGGAGACTGGATGATACATCCATGGGAGTAACTGTGGAAAAGTAAGAGAAAAAGTGAGCAGTCCTGGGCTAGCACAAAGAGATTGAGGAGGTGGGGAAGAATCAGCAAAGAGCACTGAAAATAAGCAGTTAGTGAAGTAAAAGGAAAACTAGATTGTGGTAAAGTGGGAGCCAAATGAAGAAAGAAATAATTCCCAAGTAACAATTTGATTACAGTATGATAAGTGCTAAGAAAGAAAATACAGTGTAGGATGAGCTCGTGTGACATGAGAACTAACCTAGTGTTGGGGCCAGGGAAGGCCTCCTCTCTCATCCTCTCTGACCAGCTAACATCCTACCTCCTCCATCCTGCTTCCATTCTCACAACCACCTCCTCCTTTCTGGGATGGCTTAATTGAGGACTATGTGCCAGTCACTTGTGGGACACGAGAGACACAGTATGAGAAAGACACAAATTCCTGGCTTCAGAGAGCTTTCACTTTAGTGAGACAGAGCAGCAGAGGATTTCATTACAATGTGGTGAGTCCTCTGATCAGATGAGCACAGTGAGCCTTGAGAGAACCAAGGAAGGGCACATACCCAGTCTGGGAGAAGTCAGGTAAGGCTTTCTGGAGGTGACATGTGAACAGAGAATGGAGTAGAAGATGGACCTTCAGGTTGCTTCTGCCCATACTCTTCAGCTTGGCTTGGACCACTCAAGAGTTATGTTAACTCTCGCACACATGCTTAGATTACAAATCTTGCCTGAGGTCTGTATCCCAGTTTGTTTGTTTATTTTAAGATAGTATCACTCTGTGGCCCAGGCTAGAGTGCCATGGCATCAGAGCTTACAGCAACCTCAAACTCTTGGGCTCAAGCGATCCTCTTGCCTCAGGATCCGAAGTAGCTAGGACTACAGATGTCTGCCATGAGATCCAGATAGTTTTTCTATTTTTAATTTTTACTCAGGCTGGTTTCAAACCCCTCAGCTCAAGCATTCCACCCGCATTGGGCTCCCAGAGAGTGAGGATTACAAGCGTGAACCATTGCACCTGGACCCTAGCCCAGTTTAAACTCTGATCTCAGTGCTGGACGTTGCTCTTCTTTCCCATTATGAACTGGTCCAGTATAGACTTCTAGCCTGAGTCCCCCTGCAGCTCTCTTCTGGCCTGTTCTGCCAGAGGCCCTCTGGAAGCTGGCACTGACCTATTCTCCTGGGATATCCAGTGCTTTCTGCCTCAGTCATGCCTGTGGGGCTAAGAGCAACCTAATGACTCACCTTGGAGATTGAGACTGAGGCAGAACCAGACAGGCAGTAACAGCATGTGGATTAATTGGTAGGAAAGGACTGCAGAACAGAAATCTATTGCAGTAAAGTTAAAGTCAAGAGGGTAGGAAACATCTTGTTCACGACCAATCCCCAGGTAGGCTGGCAGGCCGCATGGCAGGGAATAAATGCTGAGTAAATGTTGAACGAATCGTTCCTATAAGGCTTCGAGTTCCATACAGGGCACTAGCTGACCTTCCAACTCCTGAGTAATTTTCCTAGCTCCCATCCGGGTGCAGCATGACTTCTAGCCTGGCATTTTCCAGGACCCTTTGCAAAGATTTTCATAAGGCCACCTGATGGCTCTTTGAGGAACAGGTGCAAGCACCCTGTTTCACTGCCAAGCTTTCTTTTACATAAATTTCCAAGCGAAGATTGGTATTCCCACTGCCAGGGCCTCGGCTTCCGGAGGCGGCACGTTCCGCGGGGGTCAGCTCCAACGTGTCTTCTTTCCCTTCCCCACCTGCTGGCTTCCGCCGGGCGGCAGGTTAGGCATGTGCCAGCGGCTGCGCCCCCTCCTGGGCACTCAGGGCTGCTGTCCGCGCAGGCTGCCCAGGAAGGGAAATCCCGGAGGAAGCCATTGTTATGTCCCCTGTTGTCGTCATCCGCTGAGCCTGCCAAGAAGCCCGTTCCCCGCATGGGGCTCCGTGGTTTCTCCCCGTTTTCCAGCTCACCCACCCCGGCCGCTTTAGTCCAGACTGACGCATCTGAATCTTGGAGTGTGCGGTGGCCCCTCCGCACCCAGTTCCAGGGTTCTCAGAATTGGAGAAAGCCCTAGGACGGGTGAGGAACTTAGAAAACCGACGGCACCTGGGCAGGACGTGTTCCGGGCCCTGGTATAGCGGGGCAGGGACGTGTGTTCCACCCTGGCTCTGACCCGGGCCAAGGAGGTGACCTTGGCCGGTGGCTTCCCCTCTCGCCGCCTCACTTTGTCCCACTGTGACCTGAGGAAGGAGCTGAGGTTCTTCTAGTTCTGCACCTCTAGGGAAGGTTGGAGGGTGAAAACCTCCCTTCGCTCTGTCACCCAGTCACCCCCTTGCCGGCTCGGTCTTTGGACCGGGCCTTCGGCCGGGGGTGGGCAGGCGCCAAGAAAAGGCTGGCGGCAGCCGGAGAGTGGTGTGGGCGGAGGCGCAGCGCAGAGGGCGAAAGCAGACCCTTGAATTCTCCTGCACCGCGCAGTACGATGCCTGAGCATACGCCGCCCGCAAACCTTGGCACGAGTCTCCCTTGCCAGCCCGCCGCCCAGCTTGCCTAATCCGTTTAAGCCTCACCTCCTCCGCGAAGCTCTCCCGGTTAACTCCATCTCTTCCAACCATTCTATCTGGCACGTGTACTAGCTTTGTTTTTTTGTTTTGTTTATAAGTGCACACGCGATTTCATTGTTTGGAATAACAATGTCGAGGGCTGGTGTCTATCTCCAGAACCCTCAGTTCAGCACGCCCAGTATGTTCTGAAGGATACGGTTGATGGGTTTCTAGCATGGACTCACTAACCACTCCCACCCTCCATGCTTCCCCATCCCTGCTTACTCTCTCCCCTCCTCCTACGGACCCTCCTCTTCACAGACTGTCACAGCTTCGAGTGCACAATCTAGTTCCCACCCCCTTTTCATTCTACAGTGGCGGCAGGTGCCAGGGGCAGAGAATATTGAACCTTTGAAGCTTTGACTCAGGCTCAACCACCGACTTTCTGTAAGTCGCTCCTTTCCCTGGGTTTTAGTTTCCTCAAAATGAGGCAATATGGGGTAATTCCCGGGAAGGTGCTACAGGTATGGAGGTTAGGCATCACTAGCTAACAAGCTGAGCCTCACACTGCCTCCATAAAGAGTGGCTTGTGATCCCTGAGAGATGGCAGACTCCACTGGGTGTCCCCGCCTGTGAGAGCTCCGTGATCTACACTCTCTTCAGTCGTCAGGGTGGCGTCCTGACTCCGGGAGGCAAAGAGGATGGGGTTCCAGACCGAGCCCTTTGTTCACGGCCTGGACACTTCTTCCTTTGGAACTCAGTTTACTTATCCAAACAACAGGGATAATAATGAGTTTAAGGAAAGCAGGAAGCTTTTTGTTACCCAATGTCTCTGTATAAAAATAAATGATCATTAGCAGTACAGTGCTTGGCAGCAGATTTTGCTCGAGAATTCCGACCCCAAATCCTCCACAGAAGAGTTTCTGGCTGGAGTTCCTGGAGTTCTCCCCGACATTTCACTGCTCACCACACATTCTATCTGTTCTCTAGAGATAGGTAATGGGTCCGCACCTATTTTTGCCTCCTCGGGGGGGCTGGGGCTCGAGGTAGAGGGGTGGCAGGGCAATGCCCCGGCATAGGCGACCAAAAGATGACGTACCTTGGGTGAAGTTTGGTCCGTAGGTCCTCTGGCTTGGAGTCGTGGGTGGGACTTGGTTGGGGGCGTGGCTAGTTCGCCTAGTGGGCGGGACTATGGAGACGAGGGGTTCTCTGGAACCCCGGTGGCTGGGCGCTCCCGCTTCCCCCACCAGGCTCTGGCGTCGGGAAATGGGGCTTTGGGGCTTTGGCTATGGGGGTAGGGGCGGGGCTTAGGCGTGGGAGAGAGGCCGGGGAGCCTGGAGGCGGGGCTTGGGGAGCTCGCCCCACGCGGGGCGGGGCTCCAGCAGCCGCGGGATCTGCAGTTCGGACTCCACGCGCCACAGTCGCTGCAGTTCCCTCCAGTCTGGTGGTCCCGTGTCCCTGCAGGGAGTCCGGGGGTCGGCGGGCCACTAAGACTTGGCGCAGGGCCGGCCCCGCCTCTCCCTCCCTCGGCCAGGCCTAGACGGTCGGGGCAGCGGGGACATGGAGCCCTCTCCTGCCCCTGGGGGCTCGGAGACCACTCGTCTGGTGAGCCCCCGGGACCGCGGCGGCACTGGCGGCAGCCTGCGTTTGAAGAGGTAGGACGGACCTTGGCTGACGCTCGGCCCCGGGGTGCCACATTCCAACCCTCTGTCCATTTCGTTGTCTCCCTCGCCTCCGAACGACTGCCGCTGTCGCACCCGGTTTCATCCCCTCAGGCCACACAGAGCTTCCTGACCCCAGCCAGCCCGCCCCGCCAGCCCCGACCGCAGCCCCTCTACAGCCTGCTACGCTCCCCACAACCCTCCGGCAACCTTATTTTCTCCCGGTCCAGCGAAGCAGTTCCCGGCGTCCCATCCCTCCGGACCCCTCCCCCGCCCCCACCGCGTCTGACTTCCCGGGAGTGTCGCTCCGTCGGGCCGCGGCCGCTCTGGGGGCCCCAGATATCCGCATTGCTCCGAGCCCAGGAGGAACACCTTGTTGCCCCGGCTTCGGAGCCCCATCTGCAGGCCCTGGGTCCTTCCCTCCGCGCACCCGGGCTCAGGGCACCCCTTCCAGCCACGGCCAGCTGCGGGCACCCGGCCGGAAGATGGGCCTGAGCTCAGCGGAGGGTCTTCCAGGCCCCTGGAGGGCGGGCGGCCGCCGGGAAGCGAGGGGGGCCGGGAAACGAGGGGGCGGCAAGTAAGGAGCAGGTGCGATCTGGGCGGCGGGGGTATTCCCGGCTCCGCACAGACGGGGCCGGGGGTGGTGAGGTGTGAAATGAGGCGCGCCGAACGGCCGGGACAGCGGGCCGGGGGCGGCCGGAGAACCGCCTCCGCGCCCCGCCGGCCTCCTGCGCCCTGCCCCTCGGAGCGGCCTCCCAAGCCACCTCCGCTGGCCATTTTGTCTGTCGGCTGACCGTCCGTTTGTCTCCAGAATTTGGCAGGGTCTCTGGCTTTTTCTCTTCCCCCATGCCTCCCAATCTTTCTGTTTCTCTTCCAGCCCTTATCCCCTTTGTCTCTGACGTGGTGCTTCTGTGTGTTTCTCGCTCTTTCGTTGGGTAGGGCCTTAAACCTGGGTGGGTGGGGAAGTGGGTGAGCAGAAGGGAGTACTGACCCCTTCCTGCAGGGGACTGCAGAACCGGCAGCTGTGGGGGCTCCAGCCGTGACCCTGGCATCTCTTCACATCTCCTGTGATTTTGCTTCAGCCTCTTCTCTACTGGCTATGTCACCCCTCTTCCCCATTCAATATTTGTTTTTTGCTGGGGGTTTCAGCGGGCCTGGGAGAGGAACCAGCCTTTCCTCTTCTCTAAGCAGAATGTAGTCACCCCCACATACACACACCCCCACACACCAACAATGAGGCTTCTTCAGTGCCCAATTTATGCAGAACAAAAGGCAGCCTGTTGATGGGTGGCTACCTTGGTGACTGGCGTGCTATGCCTCAGGGCCAGGGGAGGCATTTTGCCCACTACTCCAGCCATGGTTTGCTCTTCAGACCCGCATCTTCTACTCCTAGCCCATCTTCCTTCTCATATGACCATTAGTCACCAAATCCTGCAGTATTTTCTGAAAGAGGCACTTCCCAGCCTACCTGCCACTCCTCTAAAACTCTGTGCTGGGAGGTTCTGGCTTGGTCTGTTTTAGACCCCTTCATCTCATCTCATCTCACCTCACCTCACCTCACCTCATCTCCTCTTCTCCCCTCCCCTCCCCTCCTTTCCTCTCTTCTTCCCATCAGCAAGGTCATCTCAGGGCTCAGGAAATATTTCTTCAAGCAATCAATGTATTTGCCTGTATGTTCTTTTGAGCCCATCCCCTTCCTCCTCACCCCTTTCCCTGGTACCTCACATTTAAAGTCCATGCTGCAAACCTTGTCATTGTCATTTCCCCTGTCTGGTGCACTCTTCTCCACCTAGGTCTCATCTCCTTAAACACGTCTTCCTCTGTGAAGTTCTCACCCTCTGTGAGTGGGTGCTCACTTCCCTGTGCCCCAGTGTCTTTTGTTCAGAAACCTTCTAACACCAGCCTGCCCTTGTGTAGTAAGTCATTCGTTTTACAACTGCCTCTCCCACTAGGCTGGGCTTCATATTATATACACTGCCTGGTACACCTCATTGAATGAGTGAGAGGATGGGTTCAAAAGCTACTCATCTCCCCTTCTCCTTTGGAAACACACCCAGAACCACACACACCCGATTCTTAATCTTGGATGGGGCTTTTGAAATTCAAGAAATTAATCTATCTACAAGCACTTGAATTTTCCCTACATGCACCAAAGATCCCCCACCATCTCCCTCAAACCTCAATTCACCCACTTGGCAGAGCTTTCTTCGCCAGAAGGCCCCAGGCATCCCTCCCCACTCTGCTGCTGTATTCACGCTTCTGTCTGGAGCCATTGTTTTCACTCATGGGTATTCTTGTCACACCTCCATGAGTATTTCTAGTACTGTATTTTCTTTTTATGTCCTTTATTCTGTGGAAGGTCTGTCCTTGCTGGGGTTCAGGTTGGGTAGTAGTGGGAGTGAGAATTGGCCCAGCATGGACCTAAAACTCATTCAGCCTGAGCTCTCCAGGTGAGGCCCTCAGCCCCATTCATTTGTCAGGGGAGGCTTATGGCACTATGCAGTTAGGGTGGCTTCTGCTGGGTGCTTGGGATCAGACTGAGGTCCATTTAATGTGCGGCTGACTCCAAATTCAGTACCTCTACCTCTACCATCCCCAGCCTTAGCAGGCTGTGTACCCCTACCTCCCCATGACAACCCCAGCTCTGGAATCTAGCCCTCAGCTCTCTGTGCCTGGAATCTCAGACTTTTTGGATCCTAACATTCCACTCCCCTCTTAAAGGGCCACATTTCAGCTGCCTGTTTCGAGAAGGAGGGGCAGGATCTGGGAGCAGGGGCATGGGAGGGAGACACACTGAAGCTAGGATCACGTGCTGAATCCAGCTCTACACTCTCATACCAGTCTCTATTCCTACTGCCTTTGCCTCTCATGTCACTTCATCTTCATCAAAATCCTTCCTGTTCTTCAAGACTTTTCTCCTCTAGTTGTTTCCTTGATTTCCTCTTCAGGATTAAACTGTCTATCCCTCTACCCTCAGAGCCCCAATAGCACCTCAACTGCTCTAATGGCAATGGCCACCTCGTGCTCTGCATCACAATACACATTTGTCTTGTTCATCAGGGGCTCCCAGAGATGGAAAGGCTGTCCTGCTGATTTTGTATTCCTCCTGGTGACCAGCATAATACATTGATTTGGTTGGGGGCTATATGGCCTCCATCCGTCCTTTCCCTCTCTAAGCCTTGTGTTTCTAACTTATTTAATAAATATTAGACTAGATTGTTTGTAAGATGGTTTCCAGCTGTGAAATCCTATGGTTCTGTGTATGGAAAGGGGAGGGAGCCTGAGGTCATTTGGCCCCCATTTCTCACATAGCCCTCTGTCCACAAGGCTCCTGGATATGACAAGGCCTTGAGACGGAGCAAGAGACGGGTCATGTCTGATGAGGCCAGCCTGGGCTGTAGAGGACCTAGGGTGAGCAGGCCAGCCTGTGGGCCAGGTCAGGCTGAACTGTGTTGCTTGCCTCAGTCTCTTCACAGAGCCCCCAGAGCCCCTCTCTGAGGAGTCCAAACCTGTGGCAATGCCTTCCCACCACTGCCACAGGGACCCTCTGCCACAGCAGGGCCTCACCCCTGAGAGGCTGCAGGCGCGGAGGCAGCTGTATGCCGCCTGTGCTGTGTGCTTCGTCTTCATGGCTGGGGAGGTGGTCGGTAAGTTGGAGACCATCCCCCTGACACTGCCTAGACCATTCTCCTCTCAGAGTCCCAGGGATGTTCCTGGGTGGAAATGCAGAGAAGATGGGAATGGCTGGGATGGCGGGGAGCTGGTGGTGCATGGGACTTAGGAAGTGGGAGTGGGTGAGGGACAAAGCACCAAGAGGAATTTGGGCTGAGGTCCGGGGCCTACAGGCTGACTTCTAGGTGTTGACGGAGCTCTTAAAAACCCGATTTTCTTCTTATTAAAAATATATACATATCATTGTAAGCTGGACATGGTGGTGCATGCCTGTAATCCCAGCTGCTTGGGAGGCTGAGTTAGGAAGAAACCAGGAGTTCAAGGCCAGGCTGGGTAACATAGTGAGACCCTATCTCAAAAAAAGAAAAGAAAAGAAAATGGCATTGTAGAAAAACTAGAAAATCTGCAATCCTATCACCCAAGAAAACCCCAATTCACATTTTGGTGTATATCCCCCAATTTATTTTCCATGCCCATATGCATACACTACCTGATATTTTCTAAATGGAACCTGCACTGTACATCATTTTGCCCTGGCAGGTGGGTATTTGGCACACAGCCTGGCTATTATGACCGATGCAGCCCACTTGCTGGCAGACGTGGGCAGCATGATGGGCAGTCTCTTCTCTCTTTGGCTCTCTACGCGTCCAGCCACCCGCACTATGACCTTTGGCTGGCACCGCTCAGGTAAGGCCCCTGCATGACCGGTGACTCTCTAGTCTTGCCAGATGGCACCTCACAGGGTCTCCAGCAGGTCTCTGACAGCTTGTCTCCCCCTGCAGAGACTCTGGGGGCTCTGGCCTCTGTGGTCTCCCTCTGGATGGTCACTGGCATCCTCCTGTACCTGGCCTTCATCCGCCTGCTGCACAGCGACTACCACATTGAGGGGGGTGCCATGCTGCTGACCGCCAGCATCGCAGTCTGTGCCAATCTGCTGTACGTTCCAGTGTGGAGCAGGCACCATGTGGGGCTGAAAGTGGGGGTCTTCCTCCAGGATGGGAGAGCTGCTCTATCCTCCCCCACCAGACACAGATGTGCAGACACAGTTCTCAACTGTCTGCCCGGGGCATGCCTGGGAAGGGCCTAGGATAAAGCCTAAACTTTAGAGTCAACAGACATTTGTTAAGGGCCTACTGTGTACTAACCATTCTGATGGGGACTTTCATCAGTGTTGTCTCTCTCTCTCTCTTTTTTTTTTTTTTTGTGCAGTTTTTGGCTGGGGCTGGGTTTGAACCCGCCACCTCCGCCATATGGGGCTGGCGCCCTACTCCTTTGAGCCACAGGCGCTGCCCAATATTATCTCATTTAAAACTCACAACCACCCCTGAAATAGGTAATATTACCCCTAGTTTACTGTTAATGAAATAGATCCTGACAAGTGACCAGATGTGACTTTCCCAAGCCACATAGCTATTTAGATAGCAAGGCCAGTATTTGAATTCACATCTCTGGCACCAAGTCCAGTTTCCTCTCCCTCAGCCTGCATTCTCTCTCTCTCTCACTCTCTCTGACAATGCTGTTTACTTTCTGGGGCTGGGCATGTAGGTGGAGAAGGGGCTCCTGGGGAGATGGGAGGAGGAGGCGTGGACACAGCAGTAGAGGAGGCCTGGGGCAGGCTGCATGGCCTGAGCTGCTCTGCTTCCCCCTCAGAATGGCCTTTGTGCTGCACCAGGCCGGCCCCCCCCACAGCCATGGGTCTAGAGGGGCAGAGTATGCACCGCTAGAGGAAGGACCTGGGGAGCCCTTGCCCCTGGGGAACACCAGTGTCCGAGCAGCCTTTGTACATGTGCTGGGGGACCTCCTGCAGAGCCTTGGGGTACTGGCTGCCTCCATCCTCATCTACTTCAAGGTACTAGTCAGTACTGGCCTACCTCAGCTTTCTTCCCCCAACTCCATGCCCCAGCCCCCTCCTTCCCAGGACCCCCAGCCTCCTCTCCTCCCTCCCTCCAGTTCCTGTCTCCCAGATCCCCTGGACTCTCCCAGCCCTGCGTCATGTTCCCTTTCCCCTATGCAGGGATCTCAGGGGCCTTTCAGGTCCTATTTATTAGGATTTCCCTAGATCTTTCTATGAAAGATCCCTGGTTGCTGGACTCAGGAGTCTCTTTCTCTATAGCCTCAGTACAAGGCAGCTGACCCCATCAGCACCTTCCTCTTCTCCATCTGTGCCCTTGGATCCACAGCGCCCACTCTCCGGGACGTTCTTCGAATCCTCATGGAAGGTGAATCAGACACTATTGCCCCCCCCCGGGGCCCTCTCTGACCTCCTTCTAGCACTGGGCCACCTCTCTTCTCTGAAGAAAGTGGGGAGAATGCCTAGGTGGGAGGATTTGGGCATGGGGTGAATTGTGGGTGTCAACAAGGTTAATGTACACAGTATCAGGGAGGTGGAAGCTAGGGGGCTGCCCCTGGTGGAAGCAGCCCTGATAGTAACACAGACCTGGGGTGCTGATTGCAGGTACCCCCCGCAGTGTGGGGTTTGAACCTGTGCGTGATACACTGCTGTCAGTACCAGGAGTTCGGGCAACCCATGAACTGCACCTTTGGGCCCTCACGCTCACTTACCATGTTGCCTCTGCACACCTGGCCATTGGTGAGTCTGCACTGGCCCTGGCCAGTTACTTCCTGCACGTGTTCTCTCTACCCCCATCATGTATAGTGGCTTGAATTACCTGTATTGTTTCAGTCTTTCTTTCTTTTTTTTTTTTTTTGAAACAGAGTCTCACTATGTCACCCTGGGTAGAGTGCCATGGCATCACAGCTTATAGCAACCTCAAACTCTTGGGCTTAAGCGATTCTCTTGCCTCAGCCTTCCAAGTAGCTGGAATTTCAGGCACCTGCCACAATGCCCGACTATTTTTTGTTGCTATTGTCGTTGTTTAGCTGGCCCTGACTGGGTTCAAACCCACCACCCTTGGTGTATGTGGCTGGCACCGTAACCACTGTGCTACGGGCGCTGAGCCATTTCAGTCTTTCTTGATATTTATCTGTCTCTCTCTCTGTTTTTGTCTGTGGCTCTCTCACTTTCTTTCTCTCTCACACACATACACACATGTGCTTGTATGTTACATGTTGGAGACAAGGAGCTCTGGGCATGGTGTTCTGGGAGGAGTTTCACCCTCTCCAAAATAACACAGGGAACCAGCAACCCTTTAAAAGATTACTAGTACCTACAGGTCTAATGACAGGAGCACAGTTAGATAAATTATGGCACCTCCACTCTGGGATATCACATAACTATTAAATATGATGATTATGAAGAATGTATGGCAACTAGGAAAAATGTTTATGGCATAATGCTGAGAGAAAAAAGCTGAATATAAAATTACATCTACATTATGATTCAACTATTAAAAATATATATGGTGACTCATGAGCTGACAAAGGATTTTTGAGTTTCTTCCAGATGCAAGAAGCAATCAGAGACATGCAATTTGGATGCCAAAAATATTATACTTTGTGGGATATTTGATGGTAACTCTAGAGGGACAGTAGGACAGAATATTTAACATCTGGATTGTCCTGGAAATCAAGTGATATGGCTGCTGAAATAATGATACTCAAAGACAAGAGAGAAAAGACTAGGAACAGTTTAGTGTGTTAGCATGGTCGATTAAGGGGGGGTGAATCTCTCCAACATTTTCTTTGACGACTTTTCGCTATTCATACAGTAGAGAAAGAAAAGCAAGCTCCCCATTTACCCATGGCTTTAATGCTGTGCAGCCCTCAGCCCCTTCATGCATCCTTATCTCAGCCCCTGCCTGTTCCTGACTCCCTAGGGACTGATGCTGCTTCTTATCACTCTCCCACAGACTCCACTGCTGACCCTGAAGCCGTCCTGGCTGAAGCCTCATCCCGACTCTACTCCCGGTTTGGATTCTCCAGCTGCACCCTGCAGGTCGAGCAGTACCAGCCAGAGATGGCCCAGTGCCTACGCTGCCGGGAACCCCCTCAAGCCTGAATCATAGTCCTGCCCTCACCCCACTGCCAGGTCCAGGCTCAGTCCTGGACTCTGAGTACCTGCTTCACTGATCATGGAGAAGTGACAGAGCTGGGCCCATACCCCTTCCATTCCCCCTCTTTCCACTTGCCAGACTCCCCAGTCCCAGCCCCCACCCCAGTGGGCAAGACCAAAGTGTGGTAGGAAGTGTGGTGGAAGTCAAGCTGAACAGATGCAACCAGCTCAGGGGCAGGGACTCCCGGACCTCAGTGCAGTGGGTGGGTGAGGGTGATGGGTGTGTACGTGGGAAAGCCTGTGGTCTCTGCTCCGCACCATCTGAGGAGCCGTGAGCCCCTTTCCGTGCAGTCTATTCATTTGTGTGGCAGGCTGGCCGCTGGCTGGGGGCATCTGCCTGTCTGTGTGCTGTTGTGTGCCTATGCCTGGGGGAGGTCAGCAGGGGTCCCCTCCCCACTTGGCTCTTGCTTTGTCTATGCAGAGGCCCCAATGCCCGCACTTTGTGTGTCCTGGCCCTGTGGTATTGTCTCTGTGTGTGTTCTTGGTGCTGTGGCCTGTGTGTCTCTGTGCCTGTGTGGCTGTGCTATGGTCTCTCTAAGTCTGCTCCATCCATTTGTCTGTTTGGGGTCTGTCTGTCCATCCCTCTGTTGGTGCTGTACCCTCGGCTATCCCAGAGAGAGGGAGGACTCCTCTGCAGCTCCACCAATAAACTTACGTCTCACTGCATCTTTCGGCCCTTGTGCAGACTCCTCAGGAGGGGGTCATCAAATTAACCATTTGGGAACCACAGAATCTCTTAGCTGGAGTGACTGCACCCTCAAATATGCATTCAGATGTAGGCTCAAACCCACCCTCCTCTTCACTCCCTTTCCCCTATCAGGACATACTCCAGCCCAGGTTCTCGGCCCTGAGAGAGTCCCCATGTAACCTGGCCGGGTTGCAGGAGGAAGCTGGAAGGCAAGGATCCAAAGGGATCCTGGGGAGTCATCCATTCCCAAAGGCTCCAGTAGGTCAGGGACCCTCAGTCTGGTTGGAGGGGAGCTGGGTCCCTTTGAGGAGAGTTTGGACCATAGCACTGATGTGGGCTTGGTTCTCCAGATGTGTAAGGTGCCTGGGGGAGGGCACTCTCAGGCCTGACCGTCCCTGACTGCAGCCAACCCTGATCCAGGTTTGGGCTGTGGATGGCAAGGATCTCTATTATACTTATTTCCCCTTTGTTTTAAGAATCAATATTTGGCTTGGTGCCTGTAGCTCAGTGGTTAGGGCGCCAGCCACATGCACCGGGTCTGGTGGGTTCGAACCAGTCCAGGGCCTGCTAAACAACAATGGCAACAATAACAAAAAAACCCAGCCAGGCATTATGGTGGGCGCCTGTATTCCCAGCTACTGGGAGGCTGAGGCAAGAGAATCACTTAAGCCCAAGAATTTGAGGTTGCTGTGAGCAGATGCCATGGCATTCTACTGAGGGTGACAAAATGAAACTCTTAAACAAAAAGAGAATATTTTGATAGATTTGGACTTTATAAACAAGTCTTATTAAGAGATTGTAGATTTTCTTTTTTAAAAAACCAAACTCTTTGCATTTTAATTTTAGATTTAGTACTTTAGGCCTTCCCACCCTAGTTTGATAAAATCCCAGCCAGAGGCTCAGCGCCTGTGGCTCAAGCGGCTAAGGCACCAGCCACGTACATCTGAGCTGGTGGGTTCGAATCCAGCCCGGGCCTGCCAAACAACAATGACGGCTGCAACCAAAAAATGGCTGGGCATTGTGGCAGGCGCCTGTAGTCCCAGCTACTTGGGAGGCAGAGGCAGGAGACTGGCTTGAGCCCAGGAATTGGAGGTTGCTGTGAGCTGTGATGCCATAGCACTCTATCCAGGGTGACAGCTTGAGGCTCTGTCTCAAAAAAAAAAAAAAAAAAATCCCAGCCAGAACACTGAGCATTTTCAATAGCCTGTGCATATTTCTGGGAGGTTCCTCCACCCCGCAGTGGAAATTTTATTATAAGATCATCCTTTGGTTAATTATGAAAGCAATTTATACTTTCATAAGGGTCCAGCAAAGGAAAAATGTATAAAGTAGAAAATGAGGGTTTCCCTCTAATCATGTCCCAGAGACAACTGCTAATCACAGTTTGGAGTCTACCACCTGTTTTTTACCAACACTTCTATAGAATAACATAAAGAGGGACAGGATCATTTTATAGGGAGAAAATGTAACCTGCTTCTATGACTCAACTATGTATCTGGGACACATCTTTCCATGCCCAGACACATAGAATTCAGTCCTTTTTATTTTTTTGAGACAGAGTCTCACTTTATTGCCCTGGGTAGAGTGCCGTGGCATTACAGCTCACAGCAACCTCCAACTCCTGGGCTTAGGCGATTCTCTTGCCTCAGCCTCTCAAATAGCTGGGACTACAGGTGCCTGCCACAGTGCCTAGCTATTTTTGTTGTTGTTTTTGAAGTTTGGCTGGTGCTGGGTTCAAATCTGCCACCCTCAGTATATGGGGCTGGCGCGCTACCCACTGAGCCACAGGCGCTGCCCTATGTCAGTCCTTTTTTAAGGTGAGGCTTTTGGACTCATTGAAAATTGGCTCCCACCATGGCCAGGCATGGTGCCTCACACACTGGGAGGCCGAGCTGAGTGGCTTACTTGAGTTCAGGAGTTCAAGACCAACCTGAGCAAGAGTGAGCCCCCAGGGCGGTGCCTGTGGCTCAAAGGAGTAGGGCACCAGCCCCATATACCGGAGGTGGTGGGTTCATAACCCAGCCCCAGCCAAAAACTGCAAAAAAAAGAGTGAGACCCTGGGTGGTGCCTATGGCTCAGATAGTAGGGTGCCGGCCCCACATACCAAGGGTGGCAGGTTCAAACCTGACCCTGGCCGAACTGCCCCCCCAAAATAGCCGGGCATTGTGGCAGGTGCCTGTAGTCCCAGTTACTCCGGAGGCTGAGACAAGAAAATGGCCTAAGCCCAGGAGCTGGAGGTTGCTGTGAGCTGTGAAGCCATGGCACTCTACCAAGGGCGACAAAGTGAGACTCTGTCTCTCAAAAAAAAAAGAGTGAGACACCATCTTTACCAAAAATGAAAAACTGAGGCAAGAGGATTGCTTGGGCCCAAGAGTTTGAGATTGCTGTAAGCTATGATGCCACAGCACTCTCTTCCAAGGGTGACAAAGTGAGACTGTCTCAAAAAAAAAAAAAAATTGGCTCCCTCACTGATGTCCAACTGGAGCCTCAGCCAAGGCTGGGTGAGTTGCTGCTGGCCTGCTGGCCCGAGTCGGGTGCAGAGGCTGGGCAAGAGGAGGGCTGGCGGTCCATCACATTGGGCGGCAGGCGAGGCTGCCCCAGCTGCTCGCCATGCTTTGCTGCTTCCTGATACTCTCATTTTACGACTCATTGATTATAGACCCCAAGTGACAGGATGGGGGTGGAGAAGATGAGGACTTGATTTTCACCCTATGAACAGCTGTAAGCCACAGCCTGTCCTCTGTGTGCCACACTGGGTCCTTTTACAGGGTAGAAAACAATGCTCAGGGCAGAAAGAGACCTCATCAAGCATTCAGTCCATCTTTTGCCCCACACTACTATAAGATGAGGAAGAGGAAGCTGAGGCGCAGACAGGGAAAAGGATTTTTTCTTTCCTTTTTTTTTTTTTTTTTAATTGTTTGGGATCCATTGAGGGTACAAAGAATTAGGTTACACTGATTGCATTTGTTAGGTAAAGTCCCTCTTACAATTGTGTCCTCCCCAGAGGTGTGCCACACATCATGACCAGAAAAGGACTTTTCTAAGCAAGTTCTAGGCAGAGCCAGGCTGTCAGCCCCACTGCTGATGCCTGTGAAATTCTTGCCCAGCTGAGTTTCTCAGCAAACCTTTTGTCAGCTTCTCCTCCTGCAACCTGCTGCTGTTGGCACTCCCAATCCTGGGGCCATAGGGTCAGGCTCCTTGGTGTTGACTCTGCCTTCTAGTAATACCCTGGTCACAGTTACCCTGTCTGCATTTCAGCTTTCTTAATTATAAAATAGGGATTACATGACGTTATGGGTTTGAATGTGCCTGGTATATAGAGTTAGCTCTTGGGTTTAATCGGGGATGCAGGGGACAGATTTCAGGGGAACAGGATAGCCTAGCACCCTATCAGCAGGGACAGAAACCAACACTGAGCTTACACTTTGTGCAAGGCACTGTGAACTAGCTAGTTTCTGGTGCCCCTTACCTGCTCGTGGTCTCGCAGTTGATTACTGTCAGAGTTGAGATCCCCAGCCTTCTTTCTGTGCCACCCTGCCTCTCTACCCACCACCTTCAGGCAGGCGGTGTCACAGGAGCATTCTCCCTTGAGAGCCCGGGAAATCCTTATCTGCAAAGCTGCCTACGCTCCCCTATTGTCCTCACCACACCTTATGGAGAGGCCCTTTTCCTCCTGGTTTCCTGTCCTGATGATAAATTATGTGCTGGGGGTGGGGACGGGCGGGGGGAGGCCACAAGAGGCCAGCAGCAGTGTGTGGGGGGGGCATCCCTGGCAGCTCTTCACATGGCAGATTAACTAAGGGAGAGGTGGGGGAGAGGAGAGGCCTGTGATCAGAGACCAGAGAAAGGGTGAGAGGGAGAGATGGCGGGAGAGAGATAGGGCTGTCATGCTGAGAATTGTAGGGGTCGTAGGAGTGTTTAATAGACTTGAGACCTAGGGGCCAGAATAGCATGGTGTGTATTTGAGAGGCTTTATGAGTGGGCAAGAGGAGTACATCCTGCCCTTCTCCCTCAACTACACTCCTGGGGGTAGCCAGGATGGGGCCTGCACCACAGCTGGAAAGAAGGTGGAGACTGGGAGAGGCAGGAAGCACAGGGAGATACAGCAGAGCCCACTGCCCACCCTGGGACCTCCACACAGGACTTCGGTGCAGACCAGTCTAAAGGGGAAGCTGTGGCTCACACGGCTGCCTGGAGCCAGACTGTGGGGAAGGGGCTGGGAGTAGTATCCTACTGAGGTCCATGCCCTGTCTGTGTCCAGAGGGAATCTCGGGGCTGGAGTCATTATGGGAAGACCACCTGCCCTCTACCAGGAAGCTTCTGCCCTCTCTGTAGAGAACAGTATTGGGGGTGTTTTTTAATAGCTGAAGGACTCTTCCCCCCTCAACTCTCCAACCTCTCTGCAAGTTCCCAGGATCTCTCTGAGCCCCAGGGCCATCCTACTAGCACCTTCAAAGGGGTGACAGGCAGTCCCCAGGCCCCAGTGGACCAAAGCCTGAGGTCCCAGATAGATACAGCTGTGATCACCAATAAGCCCATAGACAAAGGGCTCTGTTGCCAGGACTGGCAAGAGAAAGTGCACAGGAAGGAGGGCCCCAGGTCATCAGAGTCTGTGCCTCTCTCCTTCAGCCCCAGTCCCCAACCTCTCTCTGCTCCTGCCACTCCCTGGTGGCCCCAAACCCTCACATGCTCTCTGGGTACAGCATGCTGAAGAAAGGAAGCAGCCCCAGGCCTGGTGAAGTCACTCTGAGGACATGACCCAAACAACCTTCACCTCCAGTTCCATTCTCTTGATCCCTTTGGCTTAGTGATGATGGGCTATAAATTTTTAAAGGATTGTAGCCAAAAGCCTGGGGAGAAATGAAAGGGAACCAAATTCAGAAAATAAAAAAAAGATACTGCTTACCAAAATAAGCAGATTTCGGATCCTACAACAGCAAACTTGCTTCTCCCTACAGTGAAGTCTGTCTAGACATCACCGCCCTGGTTCCCTTCATCCCACCTCCTGCTGGACCAGGCCTCGGTCATACAGGACTCCAGGGGGCACATGGTGGTGGGAAATGCCCTGCCAATTGCATGCTCTCCTCAAGTGTGCCTCCCCACCTCTCAGCTGGGCACCAAGTAACTGCACAGTAACCCTTGCTAGTAAAGGAATGAACGGGTAAAGGATGGTGGCCAGATGGATGTGGGGCCAGTGGCCCATCCCCAGCTGCCAGTCAATACAAGGCACATAGTGTGCCCTCTAATCCCAGCTCCTTCTTACATGCTGACTGCTCCAGGTAACTCTGCAGTAGTGTTTGATGGTGTCTCAAGTGCCTTTCACACAGGCAGTACGAAGGTCCTCGAGGGTGGGTGACACGCCTTCCCCTAGCCCCACTACAGATTCAGTGTCTAGTTTTCCCTTCAGCCCTGTCAGTGACCCTCTTATTAATGTCCCATTGCTTCATCACAGCTTTCCCAATCTTCTCCAGATCCTTTCAGGTTCCAACACCAAGACCTTGTTCTCTTTCTTCTTGGCAAGTGACCGCAGCTTCTAAACTAGTTCCTCAGTGACCCTATGAAACCTGGCACCCACCTAATTACGACAAAGCATCAGACAAACAACTATTGAGACAATGTCCATGCCTCAGATTTAATTCTCTTTGGCCTATTACCAGATCTGATTCTACCAACAGCTCCTCTATACCTCTGACACCTGAACTTCTGGGCCTCTCAGAGGGCTTTCTTCTGAGTTTTCTCCCTGCCTTTCTGGGATGTGGGCTTTTTATCCCACTTATCTCTCCTTGCTCCCTTTCTCTTGAACTAACACTGATGCGTAGTGCTCAACACTGTTCTAGGTGCTGGGACACATTAGTGAATAAAGTCCCTGTTCTCAAGGCACTTGAGTTATCACACACAAAACACATTCCTTTGTCTCATCTTGCTCCAGTTCCCCGGTTCCATTCCTTCTGTGACATGTCCATGCAGAACCTGCCCTCTCCCATCCCAGACTAGCTCTGGTCTATCTTCATCTGTCCTCACTCTCCCAGTCTCAAGGTCTGATGATGTGTACTTGTTCTTCACTCTCCCATCTCCTCTCCTCAGTGTCTTGTAACATCCATTCCTGTCTCTTGATCCAGAGTCTCTTCACCCATCATCTGTGTTTGCTGCAACAACTTCTTAATTGGCTTTCTGATGGTGAAATGCTTCCCTTCCCTCTTGTAGGTGCTGCTGGCAGGCTAGTCTTCTGTAAGCACAATTTTCACCTCATTCTTCACTCCACATATCCACCAGCCAATGGCCCCCGTCTCTGGAATATTGCACAGAATTACAGAGGACTATCAATTTAACACTGGGACCTTCAACTCTATCCTTTTAACTTAAAGCCCTAAGGTGTACCAATTTGTCCACGATTGCAGCTAGTTAGAAGGGGCAGGAATAGGATGCAGGTGACAAAGCTCCAAGTGGACTGCCTATTTTGGGGAGATGGTCTCCTTCTCTAAGGTAGACAGTGATGAGTTGGGGAGAAGTGACTTTGCAATGACAATAAGCTGATGTTGTGCCAGGTATCTTTTATGGGGGCAGGAAGGGGATAGGTTTAAAGGGTTCATCCCAACACGTCAAAAGGAATGTTAATGGCCGGGCGTGGTGACTCACAACTGTAATCCTAGCATTCTGGGAAGTTAAGGCGGGTGGATTGCCTGAGTTCACGAGTTCAAGACCAGCCTGAGCCAGAGTGAGACTGTGTCTCTAAAAATAGCTGGGCACAACATTGTGGTGGGTGCCTATAGTCCCAGCTACTTGGGAGGCTAAGGCAAGATAATCGATTGCGCCCAAGAGTTTGAGGTTGCTGTGAGCTGTGACATCATTGCATTCTATTGATGGTGACAAAGTAAGACACTGTCTCAAAAAAAAAAAAAAAGGAATATTAATATTTGTAAAGTGCTTATAACAGTGCTTGGCACGTAATTAGATTTTTTAAAAAAGAAATAGAGGGCAGTGCCTGTGGCTCAGTGAGTAGGGTGCTGGTCCCATATACCAAGAGTGTTCAAACTCAGCCCCAGCCAAACTGCAACAAAAAAAATAGCCGGGTGTTGTGGCGGGCGCCGGTAGTCCCAGCTACTCAGGAGGCTGAGGCAAGAGCCCAGGAGCTGGACGTTGCTGTGAACTATGATGCCACAGCACTCTACCGAGGGTGATAAACTGAGACTGTCTCTAAAAAAAAAAAAAGAAATAAATTAAACCTCTAAGTATGTAAGAAGGAAAGAAAGCTGTTCTTATTTTTTGCTGAAAGCTCCCTTCATTTTCTCTCCCAATGTAATAAGATCTAATTTCTGGTTGTAGGGAAAGAAGTTTATTCAACTTAGAGCTGTGTTATGATTAGGAGAGCCAAAGAAAGGATCAGGGCAGGAACACCTCCCACCACTTAGCAACTGAGTAGAATGTGTTTGCTGCTTGGCAGCAAACATTGCTTCTACTTGAGGGTGAGACTCTCCAAGTACTGTGGGAATCTGTGTGTGACAGAGTCCTGAATTCTCAAGGGTACTTGGGAAAATATTCAAACTTGTTAGATAGTTTAAGCAGTGAAACCAAAGCTCTAGAAAAGAAGAGTTCTGAAAATGGTAGTTTGCTTTCCAAGCAATCAAGTCCTCCAGGTACCTGAGGGGGATCTTGTCAGGTAAGACCAGAGTTTGGAAAAACCAGAAAAGGTTAACATTAGTGGGACCAGAGCCACATTTCACCTCCTCAGGGACAGAGCATTATACTCAATCTCATTGTCCTTCACATAGTGCCTGTGGTTAGGTACTAGTGTTGTTGGCATTGACATCCAAAACTCTTGGCCCTCACAATACGGAGCAGGAGTTCTCTACTGGGCCCGGTGTTATCTCCTCACTGTACTGTACACAGAGTTTCCATCCCTGTCACGCTGCACTATAAATAAGATTCTTTATCTTCCTGTCTACCTGCCAAAAGATCATCCTTCGTCAGGAGCCAGCTCAAACACCCACTCCATGAGGCTTTCCTTTCTTTTTTTGAGACAGAATTCCACTTTGTCGCCTTGGTAGAGTGCTATGGCATCATAGCTCACAGCAACCTTAAACTCTTGGGCACAGGTGATTCTTTTTTTTTTTTTGCAGTTTTTGGCCGGGGCTGGGTTTGAGCCTGCCACCTATGGTATATGGGGCTGGCGCCCTACTCCTTCGAGCCACAGGCGCCTCTCACTCAGGTGATTCTCTTCCCTCAGCCTCCTGAGTAGCTGGGATTACAGGTGCCTGCCATAACACCTGGCTAGTTATTTTTTTTTTTTTTTTTTGAGAATCTCACTATGTTGCCGTCGGTAAAGTACGGTAGCATCACAGCTCACAGCAATCTCACTCTTGGACTTAAGCAATTCTCTTGCCTCAGCCTCCCGAGTAGCTGAGACTACAGGTGCCCGCAACAACGCCTAGCTGTTTTTTTGTGGTTGTCGTTGTTTGGCTGGCCCGGGGCAGGTTTGAACCCAGCAGCCTTGGTGTATGTGGCCAGCGCCCTCGCCGCTGAGCTACGAGTGCCGAGCCATGCCTGGCTAGTTTTTAAGGGATGGAGTCTTGCTCTTGCTCAGGCTGGTCTTGAACTCCTGAGCTCCAGCAATCCACCTGTTTTGGCCTCCCAGCATGCTAGGATTAGACAGGTGTGAGCCACCGTGCTGGCCTTTCATGAGGCTTTTCTGACTCCCTCCCTGTGCTTTTCTGAAAAGTAGCTCACTACAGAATGCCTTAGGCTTGTCTTCTCTACTGGTTTTGGATGCCCTCCATGCTAGAAATGATCTTTTCCTTTTTTTCTGAATAGAAAGGTGGATTTGAAGTTAAGCAGTCTTAACATATACCAAGTCTTGAGGCTAGTGGTCTGGCAAGCTCCCTGGTAATTTCTCTGAGTGTTTCGTCAGTAAAACGGCTAGAAGGTTGCATGAGAAATCAGAATACGAACAAATTCCATAGTTAACCACCTCAAGTTGACCCGATTTTCTTAGACCAGACATGCATATGAAGGTATCAGCACAGTATGTCTAGTTCCTTACGTTGACCACTTCTATATGTTGATCTGTTACAGTCCCTTGGGTGGCCAACTTACAGAGGTTGTATTTTATATATATATACACACACACACACACACGTGTGTATATATATGTAAAGCTCCTGCTTACACAAAGTTTTCTTGTGTAAAAAAGGTCCTTCTCTTTTCCCCACCCCTATAACATGCTCATAGCTGTTAGATGAAGTAGGCTCTTCCTGAAGGGTGTCAGAGCACTTTGGACCACCAAGTGCCAATGTGTGGCAGTTTAATTCATAGAAATCACTGGGTGCCTTGCAATCTGAAGATGAAAACTGAGGGTGAAATTACCTTGTTTTTCTTTACACTCTCATTGCACATGGTTTTGGACCCAGAGGGTGCTAAGTTAGTTTGCTGGAATAAGAAATGAGTGGGGGCGATGCCTGTGGCTCAAGGAGTAGGGTGCCCGCCCCATATACCCAGGGTGGTGAGTTCAGGCGTGGCCCCGGGCAAAACTGCAAAAAAAAAAAAGAGGAAATGAGAGCCTTCTCCAATGCTACTCAAGTTCATAGACTACAACAGCTGCTCTTCAGAAGCCTTCACCCGCAAAGACACACGAGCTACTCCACCCAACCCCCTACCCTGGGGTCACCAAGCCAAAGTTCTCCTCAGCTCTCCATGGCACCTGTCCCCCAGTCCAGTGTCAGGCAGAGGCTCCCAGGGAAGGCAGGTAGGCTCCAAATAGTGACGGTAGCTACAGAACTGCAGGGCAAGGTTTTGAGAACACCATGGCAACTTTAGCCACCGAAGAGAGGACTAATCAGAAAGAAGTAGGAAGAGGAAAGGCCTAGAAGATAACGAACCTCATCAGATCAGACCTGGGTGCCCAGTCTTCCTTTCACCACACTTGGGCACCCTCTTGGTGTCTGGGAAGAAGGCAAACTATCAGGACTCTGGGAGCAACTTAATTGAGGAAGGTGGGGCTGGACATTAGGGTTAGAGGCCGCAGGTGAGCTCGGGTACCAGTGTAACCCAGGACTCAGAGAACACCAACAAAATAACATGCTACTGCAGGAGTCCAAAAGGACCATGGCTCTGAGAATGCTGAGCTTATGTTCAGCACTAGCCAGAGCCACAGCCCTGCTCAGTGATGCTGCACTTGTCATTTGGGAATCTGTCCCATTTTTTAAAAGAACTCTACTACACTCAGCACACCATGCTAAAAACATGAAATTCATAAGGAAGCAGGAAGGAGACAGCTCAGCTGTTTATTAAGTCAGTAGAAAAGTGACTGTACAGACTTAAGGTGCAAGTATGAAGATGGAGCAGACTGGGCCCCAGTATCTGAGGTTTCAGCCCCATGCTAGAGAGCTCCAGCCTAAGGCCTGAAGCGTGGTCTTCATGTAGGAATAATCTAGACATTATTCTTCACAGAGCCAGAGTACCTACTAAGTGTGCTGCCCCCGTGGGGGGCACTGCATTCCTTGCCCAGCAGCTGGGCCAGAAGAGAAGAGGCTTAAGAAGCCAGAGCCTAAACCCCAGCCCCGGCCAAAAAAAAAAAAAGAAGCCAGAGCCTAGAAACGGCCCAGTACAGTGGCCAACAGAGCCATGCGGATGTACATGCCGTTCTCGGCTTGGCGGAAGTAGGCTGCTCGGGGGTCTGAGTCCACCTCCACACTGCAAAAGAAGAAAAAGAGTTACCATGCAGCCCACAATGGCCTGTCCCCTCCCTACAGCCGGTCCTCAGGAAGTCTCCCAATTTGATGCTGCATCACCTTATCTCGTTGACACGAGGCATTGGGTGCATCACCACCATCTTTTTCTTGGCCCGGGTCATGATGTGGGGAGTGAGGATGAACTGACCAAAGCACTGAAAGGCAGATGGGGTCCTCATTAGCACAGGGGTGGCTACAGAGGACACATTCTGGGCTCCAACCCCTCCACGCCCATACACACTTATGGCAACAGAGGGGCCCGAGGTTCAAACATCTCTGACCCAGCCCTGTTGCCCAGCCTTCCTGCCCTCTCACTCCAGCCCTTCCTTAAGCTTGGCACTCACAGCTTCATACTCCTGGGTAGAGCCAAATCGTTCCTTCTGGATTCGAGTCATGTAGAGCACATCAGTGTCGGGCAGTGCCTCTTCAATGCTCTCAAATTCCTCCTGAAGGGTGAGGTGCAGCCACAGTGAATGCAGTGCTGGGCTGACTGCCCAATCCTCCTCTACAACCTCTGGCTGGGCTGTGAGTCTCACCTGCTTGGTGCCGCGGAAGGCCACAAAGGCCCGCACAGTGGATGGCATGCGCAAACTAGGAGGAGCCACATAGCGCAGGCTGACCCGGTACTGAGTGAGCAGGCAGGCCAGGGAATGCACCGTGCGTCCATGCTTCAGGTCACCCACCATCGTGATCTAGGGAGGAATCCAATCACCACAGGGACACCAGACTGAGTGCCCTTCCTTCCACTATTCTTTTCTTGAGCCAGAGTCTCACTCTTGCCCAGGATAGAGTGCCGTGCTGTCAGCCTTAAATTCCTGTGTTTAAGCGATCTTCCTGCCTCAGCTCCTGAGTAGCTGGGACTACAGGTTCCCACCACAATGCCCAGCTAATTGTTCTATTTTTAGTAGAGATAGGTTCTCATTCTTGCTCAGGCTGATCTCATGTGATCCACCTGTCCTGGCCTCCCAGAGTGCCAGGACTACAGGCATGAGACACTGCACTTGGCCCCTTACTACCACTTCAGAGCTTTCAAAAGCCTGAGGAGCAGGATCTGGGCCTCCCTGATGCACCATGTCCTGGACCGGAGAAACCACTTCCTAACTGCCTCTTATTCCAAACCTCCCCCTGGCAGGGCTCCCCATGCCTGCCACCAGCCTCACCGTCATGCCATTGACAGTCCCCAGCTCCTCCCGGATGGTGAAAATGTCCAACAGGGCCTGGGTGGGATGCTCTCCAACCCCATCCCCAGCATTGATCACTGGCTTCCGGCAGTGCTTGGCTGCCAACTGGGAAAACAGGGACAAGGAGGTAGGATACTGTCTTCTGCAGCCTCTCCCTGCCTCAGTCTCACTCTTCTGGGGTCCCCTCACTTATCTGGCCCAACCCGAGACCTGCGGTCACTGAAAATGTGGGCAGAAGGGACCTGATGTCCTCGAGTCCAGCCTTATCAACCCCATCAGCACACAGGCCAGCCTTACCTCCACTGCTCCAGGCTGGGGGTGCCGAAGCACGACGACGTCTGCATAGCAGCTCATGGTCTGCACAGAGTCAGCCAGGGACTCGCCTTTTTGGACAGAGGAAGTGGCTTCCGAGAAGCTGAGCACAGCACCTCCTAGCCGGGCCATGGCTGCTGCAAAGGAGCTGCTGGTCCGTGTGCTTACCTCATAGAACATGGAGGCCATGACCTTCCCCTGGAGAGAGGGCAAGGTGGAAGGTGTGTGCATGCATCTTCACCTTGGGAGCACACAGGCCAGCACCCACCTCTACCCAAATCTCTTGTGATCTGTCAAAGCCTTGACATTTTCTCTATTGGCATCACTGTGAGCTAAAGCCTCTCTCTCCACAGCTATGGTGGTGTGAGTGGCCCATGAGGATATACCCTAGCTCTCTCTCTTGACTACATCAGCCCAGATCACACAGTCCCACAAGTGGGCCGATGCCCAGAGCCTCCCCAGTCAGATATGTCCTGCTTTGGGAAGGAAACACAGGAGAAGAGCCACTCTGACCAATGCACAGCCCTGCCCTGCCACAGCCACAAGACCCTCAGCCCCCAGGCCCTGATGCTGACCTTGAGGATGTCGAGGCTCCGCTCCTTCTGCACCATCATCCGCAGTGTGTGTGCCACATTGAACAGGTGAGACATCTGAAAGACCCCACGTCAGCTGGAAAGGCAGCAAGCGGCTCCCAGCCCCAACTTTCCAAATCCTCAAAATTCTGGGCATCCCATCCTCCCCACCCCAGGTACCTGGTCCTTGGTGAACTGCTTGACGGACAGGATATGTTGGCCCACTAACGAGTGCAGCAGGGGTGAGGTCTGAGGATGCAGCAGGCCAGGGGTCCCCAGGTTCTGGGGTGATGCCTGTCTAGGTACTGGTGGTGGAGGGTGGCAGGTGCTGTCAGGGGTTCCCATCAGGTCTACAGTTGGGGATGGGGCAGGAGAAGCTGGTCAGATGGTTCCTCCAACCCAGGCCAGATCACAGAAGTCCCCAAGGTGAGTGTGTGTCAGGGCAGAGCCTCTTACCTGGCTCAGCTGCTTTCCGAGAGGACTTTTCCTTTGGCTCCTCAGCTGCAAACAGGGCAACAGGCTAGATGTAGTTTGTGGCTGAGGTTTGGAAAGATATCCCATATTCCCAGGAATGCTGGGTCACAGTAAATATGTTAAAACAGTGCATACCACAGTAATGACAATAGGTTAGGGGAAGATAGGAAGGACTGCAGCAGCTCTGGGGACAGACAGGAGATTTCCCACAGGGGCTGTGTTGTGTGGGAGCAGGGTCCCCTCCCGGGGATATCCCAGTTGGTAAAAGGATCCTAGGCAAGAGGAACAGCCAGACTCATACCAACCAACAACCTGGATTTACCCCATGCTCGGCTGCCCCATGGGATCCCAGCTCCCAGGCGGAGGAACATAGCTGCCCACAACAAAAAAGGGCCTGTGAGACACTGGGATGTCTACTCACGCTGGGGAGACTTATTTAGGCAAAGAAGAGTACAGCAGATCAGACTAGGATGAAGGATGGAAAGAAGGACAGGGTAAGTGGATGAAAGAGAAGTACTAGGAGGAAGAGGACCCTGTCCCTACACGAGTCACAGGAATTTCCCCTCTTACCTGGCAGACCTGGATCAGAGGCACGGTGGATTCGGGGTGGCAGGTGGAACCGGCCATCAGGAAGTCCTGGGATGCCCCAGCGAGGCCTTTCAGGTGTCTGGAGTGATAACATTGTACCAGCATTTTGAAAAGTAACCCAACCCCACTTCAATTTTAATCCCTTAGGAAAAGCCCAAGTGTTCCTTGTCCACATAGATTCCACTCCACATTATCTCCCCTCAGCTCCATCCCTTCCGTATGTTGTCAATAGGTGGGAGATAAACTGGCCTCTTACAGTTATGTGCCCACTACTGACAGGGCCCCAATTACTATGGTTGGACCGACAATGGGCTTGTGCTGCTCACAGGCAACCTCTAGAATGGAATTACTTCTGCAGTACACAGAGAGGTAGGTGGTGATTTCAACTGTCAAGTGTAGCACCTTTTGTCCCCTGAACCACCAGTGAAAATGTTCAAGCTGTTATTCCTGCTCCTTGGCACACACCCTGGCCCTCCCAGCCAACGATAGCCCCTTAGTGTGGGTACCGTGTTTATCTCACTGGTGGCAGGCGCTGAGGGCGAGGGAACAGCCCCTTGAGGCCACTTCCGTACATCCTGTCCATAGCCTGGAGGCACCAGAACCTGTAGACAGACAACGACACAAGGCAATGGGGGGAGGAGAGCCCCACTGGGGTCCTAAAGAAGCAGATGCCAGCAAAACCAGAAATGCTGTGGAGAGCTATGCCCTCTCCCCTGCCCTGGGTACAGAGCAGCTGGAGGGGCAGTGGTGTCATGTAGAAGTGCCAGGCGGGGAAAAAAACTGAAGTCGCATGGAAGAGGTCACTACTGAGATCAGGCAGGGGCCACCCATATACCTGTCCGTCAATGTAGGCAACCTCCCCTCGTAGGACCACACGCCGGACAGTGCCCTTCACCTTCTGCCCTTCGAAGGGTGTCCACTGGGCCTTGGAGAAGGGCATGTGGCTGGGGATTGTCCACTCATGCTCCAGATCCACCTGCACAGAGCATCATGGCTAGGGAAAGGCCATGCCAGGGAACAGGTCTAGGGCTGGGGAGTCCCCCACCCACTCTGGGCCTCATCCCCACACCTCCACATAGGTATCCTCCTGTGGGGGCAGGTGAAAGATGCGCCGAGGATTGTGGTGCAGGCGCTGCAGCAAGTCATCCAGGCTGAGCCGGCCCTCACTGACAGCTGTCAGTAACAATGGCAGCATGGTCTCTAGCCCTGGGAAGCCAGGCAGAGGCTTGGGCCCACACTTCTCCTCTAAGGTATGGGGGGCTGGGAGAAAGAGAGCCATTACCTTTGGGACCCACCACCCTCACATCTGAGAAGTGACACGCCCTAGTACTACGCTTCCAGCTACCTCATTATACTCACAACCAATCCCAATGCTCATTTTCTCTGGGAATTGGAAGCCGGGGAAACAGGACTGCTGCCATCTTCTGGGGCCCACACTTTTACCCATATATTCTCCCATTTATAATTTTACTCACCACTTATTCATTTTTCTAGTGAGAATTTACCTACCACAGACCAGGCACCACTGTCTTAGAGGTTAGTCCTACACAGATCAACACCCTGTCCTCTTGGAGCCCAGCGTCCTGGCCCAGATCCCATTATCTTCCTGGGGCTGCCCTACAGCTTGTGGGGCACACTGGGTCCTCTCACCATGGTCTGAGGCAAAGCAGTCGATGACAGCCATGTTCTCCCATAGGGCTTCCATGTCCTGGCGGGAGCAAAGCTTGGGCCGTACTTCCCCTTTCCCAGGCCCCAGGCGCTCCAGGTCCTCCTGGCTCAGGAACAAGTGGTGGGGTGCCACTTCACAGGTGACTGGTACTCCCTGGGCCTTTGCGGCTTTAATCAGCAGGATCTAGGAAGAAGAGTAGGGAGATGTTCCATATGCTCTGTCCCACAAAATCTCCTTGGCCAGCATACCTGCTGGGAAGAAGGCAGACACACAAGGGTAAGGGTGCTGGCTCAAAGTTCTCCTGCCCCCAAGGACTACCCTGACCTTTGGTGTTACTGGGAAAGCAACAGGGGAACTGGGGCTGCTGGCACACTCTCACCTCTTCCCTCCGGGCCACGTGACATATGTGCACTGAGCGCTGGGTCAGCTGGGCCACCATGAGGATGGCGGCCACACTCTGCCGCTCTGCATGGGCCACAATGGGGAGATGGGATGGCCATGTCTCAAAGTGCTGGGGGCAGAAAGAACTGATAAGGGAGTGTGCAGAGCTTCTAACTGTCCATGCTTGTCAGGGCCCACAGCCCTCAGGCATTCCCCTCCAGACACGAGATCTGGGTGGTGGCCTCCTGCCTTGTGCATGATCCCTACCCCCACCCATGTGCACACTCCATACCTCCATCCACTGGGCCACACTGTCCAGCCGCAGCTCAGAGAAGGTCTCATTGAGGTAGAGCTTCAGCCCAGCTGCAGACCCAGCTACACTGCCCAGGGTCCCTGCGTTTTCAGATGAGGCCCCAAGGAATAAAGCATAGTCACAGCGGGCGCCAGCCTCTGCCAGCTGGAGGGGGTGCATACAAGATAAAGCTTGTTGGCATCCACATCCACACAGACCAGCCTGGCATCAGTGTCCTGGGCCCATGGTAAGGGGCAGAGGAAAAAGGGCCCAGGGAGGCAAGAGTGGGCTAGTGGTGCACGTGGGTCTCTGATAGCACGAAGCAAAAGCACAGTGGCTCACCTTCTGGGCCAGGGCCAGAGCTGGGGCATCGATTATGGGGGGCCGGGTGTTAGGCATGGCACACACCATGGTGACACCCCCAGCCAGGGCAGCAGCTGTGCCTGAGGCAAAGTCTTCTTTGTGTGTCCCACCTGGTTCCCGCAGGTGCACATGGACATCAATCAATCCTGGGAGAACATGGGGCAGCAAGATTAGAGGAAGATTCAGAAACACGAAGGATGTCAAAGAGGTGAGGACAATTAGTGGCAACTAACGTAAACAAGAGGTGACAAGGTAACTGAGGACAGTCAAGGGCACTGTGGATCGAGGAATGAAAGCTCAGAGTAAGAAAGATTCTGGGGTCTTTATAGTCGTTTCTGCAGCCCATGGCAGAGCGGGTCCCCAGCTATCCTTGACCTCACTGAAGGTCTCTATGCCAGCTGCTACCAGTGTCCAGAAGCCAAGTTCTCTCAAAAGATGCACCTACCAGGTAGTCGCACAAGCTTTTGGGAAGTCATACAGTCAACGTGCACCTTCAAAGGAGGGGCTGGCCCGATCTGGCCTAGGGCCTGTGAGTGGAAAGCATGGTCAGCTTTGATTTAAGGCAAGAGAGTTATAGGTAGGATTGGGTTTTCTCACAAACCAGGCTCTGCACCCTCCCTCATGCCCACCTTCCCTCCCTCTGTAGCCAAAGAGCTTTATCAGCATGAATGCTCTAAACTGCAATTTCCCAACCCCAAAGAGTCTCTCTACTACTCTTCTTCTCATCATCACTGGCTGGCTTCCCCTCAGCATCTGGGGCTCAGTTACCTCCACAAAGAGTTTGGTGCACTTGATATCAATGATGAGGGGCACCGAGAAGTCAGCAGCTAGGCGCCGGGTGCGATAGCCTTTGGTGACGAAGGAGGAGAGCCGCCTGCCCCCAGCCCCACGCATGGACAGGTTAATCACTAGCTCAAAGTGGTTTTCAGCCAGCTGCTCCAGGATGCTTCGCTGTGGTGGACACTCACCATCCACAGCCTCCTCGAAGTGCCAGTCCACGGCTGTTACCTACCGACCAAGAGTCAAGGTCAAGAGCCCAAGGATCTGTATGGTGTGGATCAGGGGCTCCCTCTATTTGTTATTAGCAAGATATATTTCTTGACAGGAAAGATATCTACACTATGTCAAATAAGATAGGTCACCAAGCACCATGTGCAGTATGAGCTCACACAAGTACACACAGATGAAACTCAGGAAGGTGGGCTCGGCGCCTGTGGCTTAACGGGCTAAGGCGCCAGCCATGTACACCTGAGCTGGCAGGTTCGAATCCAGCCTGGGCCTGCCAAACAACAATGACGGCTGCCAACCAAAAAAAAAAAAAAAAAAAGCCAGGCGTTGTGGTGGGCGCCTGTAGTCCCAGCTACTTGGGAGGCAGAGGCAGGAGACTCGCTCGAGCCCAGGAATTGGAGGTTGCTGTGAGCTGTGATGGCACAGCTCTCTATCCAGGGTGACAGCTTGAGGCTCTCTATAAAAAAAAAAAAAAAAAAAAAAAAAAAACTCAGGAAGGTGATAGAAAAATTGTAAGGCGTTCTTTTTCTCTTTGCTTTTCCATACATTCTACTCGTTCTAGGTGGAATATACACTATCTACCACAAAAGTAGTAACAAAAGCAGAGGAACAGGGAGAGAAGTCTTTGGAGCAATGTTTTCATCATCCTGGGGAAGGGCAGTGGCGGAGTGGGCTGCCAGTCCTGTACCTTAACACCATGCTCGGTGTAGAAGTCAGCGGTGCCCAGACTGGCATAGAGGCTGTAGCCCAGGCTCTCCAGCAGTCGCACAGTTGGGAGCAGCTCACTTTTGTTCTAGAAGCAAGCAGAAGGATGATGAGATTGAGTGTCTCTTGTCTTCCACCGGTTAGCCCCGGCCCAAGTGCCAAGGCCACACAGGCAACCCTCCCTGGACTCCAGTACCTTATAGCTGCCAATGGTCAGCAGGATATTCTTCTTGGGGATCTTGAAGCCAGTGCTTAACATGGCCTTAAGGTAGGCTTCGCAGCGACTCTCGCCAAAGCCAGCCACCTCCCCAGTGCTGGTCATTTCCACACCCAACACCACGTCAGCACCCGCCAGCCGGGAGAAGGAGAACTGAGGCACCTGAGTGAGCAGATGGAAAAGAGGGGGGCCACTGGAGGGGCAGACATGAACAGAAAAGTTACCTGCCCTCTGGCTAGTATTCTCTGTGTGTCCCACTGCTTCCCAAACACACCGTGGATCCACTCTTGGGTTCTGCATAAGCTGTGCCCTGATCAACAAGCTCTGTAAACCAAAAATCCTAACCAGGCCGGTGGCACGGTGGCTCACGCCTGTAATCCTCACACTTTGGGAGGCCAAGGTAGGAAGATCTGTTGAAGCTAGGAGTGAGTTTACAACCAGCCTAGGCAACATAGCAAGATCTTATCTCTACAAAAAATAAAAAAAATTAGCTGGGTGTGGTAGAACAGGTCTGTAGTCCCAACTACTCAGGAGGCTGAGGCAGACATATCCCTTGAGTCCAGGAGTTGGAGGTTGCAGTGAGCAATGATGATGCCACTGCACTCTACCCAGAGCAACAGAATGAGACCCTATATCAAAGAAAATAAAAATCCTAACCACTCTTCATCACTCAATCCAAACACCACCCATTCTCTTAAGTCTTCTCAGGTCACCTCTTTTGGAAGTGGCTTTTCTTATGCTAAACTCCTGTAGTATTTTGTTTATACCTTGGATAAGTATTTTTATCACGGACTATTCCACGTCAAAGCTACTTTTAGATCCAACTCTTGCCTCCCATAGTGTACATAAACTCCTATGGGACAAAGACTACCTTGTCACCTTCATGGTTGGGCAATGCCTTGCAGCTGGTGCCTGCTACATGCTGACAAGCATGTGGGCAATAACCTCCCTCCCACTCTTTCTCTGTTAACCCTATGGGTTTCTTACCTTTACCCCCACAACTCCAGAGCCAGTCATGAGCCCCACAGGTTCCACTTCTTCTCCCATGATGACCCGTGTGGCCAAGGCTACTAGATCTATGCCTAGTGTCTTGGAGACGAAGGGGAAGGAGCGGGAGACACGCACATTGCATTCAATAACTTTCAGCTGGTCATCCTGGGGCAGAGAAGAATAGGTCAGCCCTTCCCCAGGCTGGCGACTACTCCATTGAACATGACTCTTCCCTTCCTTCTCCAGTCTGTGGGTAACTGAACAAGGTTCAAGGTCACTGTCACAAACCCCAACAACACCATGGGCTAGTTATGGCCCTTTCCCTCCAGCTTTCCTGTTTACTCAGATGAAGGCAGGATATAGCTCAGGGCCCGACGGCACTGTGGCCAGCACAGAATGTGCAGCAGCTGGGCTCTTTTAGTCTTATTACCTTGGCAATGAGCTGTAGATTGAAGGGTCCTGTGACCTGTAGCTCCTGGCCCACAGCATGCACGATAGCTTTGATCCGCTCCAGGGTTTTGGGGGTGATGTCTTGTGGGGGGGTTACCAGTGTGGCATCACCTGAATGAACACCTGCATTCTCTACATGCTCAGAGATGGCGATGGCTGCCACCACACCGTCACAGGCCACAGCATCCACATCAATCTCCTAGTGGGGGGGAGCACGGGCAGTGTGGTGTAGGGCAAGGGCCACTTTTTTATCCCACTTGCCCTAGCAAACTTCTTTAACAGCTCCCACAAAACCCACTGTGCCTAAAATTCTGCAGGACCAGAGAGTCTCCTCTGAAGTTGGGAGGGTACTCTCAGACTTCTTTGCCTACAGCCTCCCACCTTGGCCTCCTGGATGAACTTGGAGATGACCACAGGGTGCTCTTTGGAGACAGCTGCTGCACTGCTCAGGAAGCGCTCCAGGTCCCCATCAGTGTAGGCCACATTCATAGCAGCACCACTTAGCACATAGGAGGGGCGCACCACACAGGGATATCCCACGGTCTGGCAGAACTGGCGAGCAGACTGCAGGAGGCAGGGAGCTTAGCTGGGTTGTTTACATTTATTCCTGAATATCCCTCAGGCTTCAGATCTCCCATCAGGCCCCAGCCCACCTCTAGGTCACTCAGCTCCCTCCACTGAGGCTGGCTGATACCAATGGTGTCTAGGAGACGAGAGAACTTAAATCGGTTCTCAGCTGAGTCGATGGCTTCAGGGGAGGTGCCTAGCACCCGACACTGTTGCCGGTGTAAAGCCATGGCCATGTTGTTGGGCAGCTGCCCACCCATGGATAGGATCACACCTTCAGGGTTCTCCAGCTCATAGATGTCCATCACCACCTATACAGTGCAGGGGAAGAAACAAGTGGTTGCAACAAAAGGGGTCAGGGACCTAAGCCTTCTTGTTCATTGCTTCCCCTGCTTCCCATTCCAAGCCCCAAGGAATCTGAGGTCAGCCAGCCAGTCCTGCTCAATCTTGGCCACCCAGGCTACCAGGCAGTGCTCATCCTCTTTACCTCAAAAGAGATCTCATCAAAGTAGAGTCGATCACACATGTCATAGTCGGTGCTGACTGTCTCTGGGTTGTAGTTCACCATGATGGTCTTGTACCCCATCTGCAGTAGGGAGGGGAACACAATCAAGTGGGAGAAAGATCCCAGAGAAACTAAGCCAAAGCCCCTACTTCAGAGAGTGTGAGCCCAGCCTGCCCTGAAACGGCTGCACAGGACATCGGCCTTAGGAGGGAAGTAGGCACAAAGTGTCAGGAAGGAGATTCGTGCACTATGGGGGGCATTTGAGATGGGCTAAGAGGGGCACCCCTAAACCAAAGCTCTATGAGAGAAGTAAGGAGTGGCAATCAGTAGGGAGTACCAGGCAATTGCTAAAGCTGAACAGAACAGCAGAGAAATTGGGATGAAAGGGGAACCCTCACCTTTCGGAGCTGCTGGATGCAGCCCACAGCGCACCAGTCAAATTCCACACTAGAGCCAATACGGTAGACACCAGAGCCAAGGACCAGGACATGAGGTGTTCGAAAGGTGAGGTCATGGGTGGTGCCCCAATACGTCAGGTACAGGTAATTTGTCTGGGCTGGCCACTCAGCTGCAACCGTGTCAATCTGTTTCACCGCTGGGCAGATTCCTAATTCCTGCCGCAGCTTGCGAACAGCCAGCTCTGTGCTAAGGGAGAATAAAGGTCAAAACATAGGCTCTGGGAGCAGGACAGAAACTGATAGAGGGATGAGAGCACAGGGCAGGGATAAGAGAGGAAAATATCCCAGGTCAAAAGCCTCTAAAGCTCTCCATACCCTCCTTCATCCCTTCCAAGGACCCCTTACTGGGCCAAAGTTTCTCTGCCCCCATTTCTCAGCCCGAGGCCCTCACCGCCATCTCTGACCTCAGAATAGCAAGGGCAATCTGCTTGTCTGAGAAGCCAAGGCACTTGGCGCGATGCAGCAGGTCTCGGGGCAAGGGCTGTCCACGGTGCTGCTCCAGCAGCTGGGCGTGTGCGATGATGCCTTTCATTCGGTTCAGGAACCAGCGGTCAATGCGTGTGAGCTCATACAGGCGATCCACTGAGTAACCAGCCCACAGAGCAGCTGCCACCACAAAGATCCGTTTATCTGTTGGAGTCTCCAACTCCTGATGAGGAACATGCAAACAGATATAAAAGTATTGTGCCGAGGTAGATGTCAGCATATGAAGCAAAAATATTCCCAACCTACTGCCAGTACCTGTAAAAGTCTTAGAGCATGAGTGGTTACCACTGTCCCAAGAAAGGGAAGCTGTATGCCAGAGTATAGATAGGCTCTGCAGTTGCAAAAACCTAGATACAAATCCTGGCACTGGTTGTGACTTTGAGAGATTTCCGTCACCTCTCTAGGTCTCAGTTTCCTCAGAGGTAAAAGCAAGTCTAATGATACGTTTTCGGATAATGACAAATGATACAACATAACAAAATTTTCAGTGAAGTGAAAATATAGCAAATGTCCAATGATGACTGCTGCAAGTGTTACTAGTGATAAGCTCATAGTCTGGAGGAAGAGAGAAGCAGGGTTTATTGTAGGTGTGTTGAGGGGGGAGAGGAGCTGCTTACCATTTCACTGACAGGCTTCACCATATGATCAAAGCCCACGCAGTTCTCATCTACCATGCGCAGGGCCTTCTGGAAGGCCTCCTCAAATGAACGCCCAATGCCCATGACTTCACCTAGAGGAAGAGGAAGGAAGGACTGAGGGCCTGGAGGTAGAAAGAGTGAGAGAGGCCCATAATGCCTATGGTTTACAGTCAAGACTCTGGAAGATTCTCAAAGCAAGTCTCATGCTGATGGGATTCAGTGTTTTACTACTGAGAAATCGTAATTTACATGAACACAGCATACATACAATTTCTACCTACTTTTCCATCATTATATACATCTTCCCATATTGCTGTGACCTCATCAGCATCAGCATAATTCCTGCATGATTTATTATAATTTAACTGCCAACTTCCTAAAGGAAGTTTGCTTTTTAAGTGTTAATTATTTTAAGTGAGGCTGTTGAGTATTTTCTGTTTTGGATTATCTTCTTTTTTAAGAGTCAGGGTCTCACCCTTTTGCCCAGGCTGGAGTCAGTGGCACAATCTTAGTTTACCCCAGCCTCAAATTCCTGAGTTCAAGAGATCCTTCCTCCTCCCAAGAAGCTGGGAATAAAGGCATGAGCCACTATGCTTGGCTAATTTTTTAAACTTTTTGTAGTGATGAGGTCTCACTACGTTGCCCAGGCTGGTCTCAAACTCCTGGCCACAAGTGATCCTCCCACTTCAACCTCTGTGAGCCACTGGATTATCTCTTACTACAAATTTCCAAGTGTAGGGTCAATAGGTAAAACAAATTTTATGGCCCTTGCTCAGTGCTTTATAGAAGTTTGTGTTTTATAATACAAAGCATAAGTTTAACCAACCTTCTAAGAAGTGAGTATAATCATTTTAGATGATTTTTATTAATCAGGAAAAACAAGCTCATTTTAACTGGACTTCTATTTGCTAACAAGAGGAAATTTTTCTTTTTCCAGGTTTGTTTTTTGATTTCCTCTTCTGTAAAGTTTTATTCATGTCCTCTGACCATCTTACAAACCTAACATTTACATTTCTTAAAAAAGAATTTTAAAACATCAAGATGCTAATTGTAGAGTTAACGAAGTGAATTATGAATTTTGTACTGTGGTTATATTTTAAAACTTTTTACCTTGAGATTTATTATAAAAGAGAAACCCAATACACTCATACTGTACATCTAGAAAATTTCTGTAGTTAAGGGCTGGGTGCAGTGGCTCATGCCTACAATCCTAGTACTTTGGGAAGCTAACAAAGAAAGATCACTTGAGGCCAAGAATTTGAGACCAAGCTTGGTGCCAGCAGCCCAGTGGTTAGGGTGCTGGCCACATGCATTGGGGCTGGTGGGTTTGAACCTTGCCCGAGCCTGCCAAATGAATAAACAACAACAATAATACCCGGGCGTTGTGGCGGGTGCCAGCTACAAGGGAGGCTGAGGCAAGAGAATCGCTTGAGCCCAAGAGTTTGAGATTGCTGTGAGCTGTAATGCTATGGCACTCTACTGAGGGTGACATAGTGAGACTCTGTCTCACCAAAAACAGAGCCAACAACTGTGGCTAGACCTGGTTCCTGGGGCTGCCTCTCCTCTGTTCCACTACTTTGCCTGGACAAAAAAAAGAATTTGAGACCAGACTAAGTAAGATTGAAACCCTATCTCTACTAAAAATAGGAAAATTAGCTGGGTACGGTGGTGCACACCCGTAATCCTAGCTACTTAGAGGCTGAGGCAGGAGGATCACTTGAGCCCAGGAGTGTGAAGCTGCAGTCAGTAATGATGACACCATTGCATTCTAGCTCAGGTGACAGAGACCGTGTCATAAAAAAAAGAGGAAGAAGATTTCTGCAATAATCTATATATAGCCAAATTAATCAATTCTGTATGGTAAGATTATAGGTGATTATTTTTCTTTGATTAAACTACCTTTTCTCATTTTTCAGTGATTTGTGTATCTTATTTATTTATTTAATTTTGAGACAGAGTCTCATTCTGGTGCCCTGAGTAGAGTGCCATGGCATTATAGCTCACAGCAACCTCAAGCTCTTGGGGTCAAGTGATCCTGTTGTCTCAGTTTTTCTATTTTTAGTAGAGATGGCATCTTGCTATTGCTTAGGCTGGTCTCAACTCCAGAGCTCAAGTAAGCCACTCAGCTTGGCCTCCAAGAGTGCTAGGATTATAGGCATGAGCCATTGTGCCGGCCTGTGTATTTTTTTTTTTTTTTAAAGGGAGGTGAGCTCAGGTTTATATTATTATTTATTTATTTATTTTTTGCAGTTTTTTTGGCTGAGTGGCTGGGTTTGAACCTCCGACATAGGGGGTCAATGCCCTACTCCTTTGAGCCACAGGCGCCACCCAGTGTATCTTATGTATATAATAAAAGTTACAAAAAGTTAGTAAAGAAGATCACATTCCAAGAACACCTGAATAGATTTAAAACATTTAAATGCCTCATCTTGGAATCAATTTTTGATTGTCCTATTTTCAATTCACTTCTTTTAGCCACAATTTAATTATGGCTTCATTCCCATGTTTATTCTAATTTTCATATAACAGAAATTCATCTCCAGAAGGAACAACTTGGCAGTCTTGCAGGTTTTCTAAAAATTCTGAAATAATATTTGAGCATAGACTGACTTACTGTTCTAAGTGGAAATTTAGAGCATAATGAAACCCTCTTATTCATTCAGCTGGGGGCACTTTTTCTGGTACATGTACTCTTCTTTTGGTTTAAATGCCTTAAAGGATAGTCTAAGGCAACTAAAGGGACACCACAAAAAAGCATATTAACTCAATTCCAACATGCTCTGCTCTACCACTGCTTGGTGGGTAACTGTTACACTCATTCATTATTCATTAATGTATTTCCTTGTTATCAAAAAGGTCTCTGATGCCCTGCTCTGATCTTAACATCATGTTAAAAAATATTTCATTTATTGGCCAAAGCAAAAAGTGCCACAGGAAGAGATATGCTAATAATAGCTATCACTGTGCTTACTTGGATTTAGAGGATTCACAGGAAAACAGGCAGTAACTGTTTCCCTGAAACATCAGTATTTAAAGAACACAGGGAACAAAATGTCACTGGCATTAAAAACCTACTGATGAAGACATGGGCAAAATGCCATGAGGATGAAATGCTGTGGGTGGAGTTCCATGGAACTGGTTTCACACAGCAGGCAAAGTAGTGGAACAGAGGAGAGGCAGCCCTAGGAACCAGGTCTAGCCTCAGTTGTTGGCTCTGTTCTCTGCCACTTTCCTCCAGTGGGCACTTTAGCTTACTTATTTGTAAAACATGAGACAAGACAGTCTGGTGGATGCACCCTGTCCTAGAACTTCAACTCTACACGTAAACGTAGATTCCTGATGCCCACCCAACTTGGTCTGATGAGGAGGCCTATCTTAGTCTGAAACTTCTCTAGTAGCTCTTAGAGATCATGTTTCCAAGCAGCTGCTAATATGGGATGTTAAAAACTACACCAGGGGCTTGGCGCCTGTGACTCAACAGGCTAAGGCTCCAGCCATATACACCTGAGCAGGCGGGTTTGAATCCAGCCTGGGCCTGCCAAACAACAATGACGGCTGCAACCAAAAAATAGCCGGGCGTTGTGGCGGGCGCCTGTAGTCCCAGCTACTTGGAAGGCAGAGGCAAGAGACTCACTTGAGCCCAGGAATTGAAGGTTGCTGTAAGCTGTGATGCCACAGCCCTCTATCCAGGGTGACAGCTTGAGGCTCTGTCTCAAAAAAAAAAAAAAAAAAACTACACCAGGGAACACTGACATTCGAGATCCTTGGTCCTGGTGGGACCCATGGGAATAATTTGTGGTATGATTCTCACCTACGCTCTTCATGCAGCTCCCGATCTTTGTGCTGACACGCAGAAACTTGCTGAGGTCCCAACGAGGAATCTTCACCACACAATAATCCAAGCTGGGTTCAAAGGCTGCTGTTCCCCCTGTCACAGAGTTCCTGGGAGCCAGCAGGTGGGAATGCCAGGACAAAAAGGAGGGCAAAAATGGTGAGCTCTCCAATAGCTCTAATCATCCCCATAAATCCAGGCCATGAATATTTTCTCTGGTTCCACACCTCCTTATCACTGTGGTTTCTCCTCCACCTCATACCTGAGCTCAGGCAAAGGGATGCCCAAAGCCAGTTTGGCTGCCACATAAGCCAGTGGGTAGCCTGTAGCCTTGCTAGCCAGTGCGGAGCTGCGAGACAGCCTGGCATTCACTTCAATGATATAATACTGCACAGAGAAAGAATAAAGTAAGTGAGTCAACAGATATTTGACCTATCTAGAAAACCTATCTAGATCTCTAAAAGAGAAAATAAGCCCTTCCCAAAGCCCAATCCTAGCAAAGATAATCACAGTTTTTACTTTAGGGCTTATAGGAAAAAAGGATTTCTTAACCTTGAGGCCTAAAAATTATGAAAGAAGAAATAATAGCTAGAATATCAGCTCTAAGGCTGAGAGTCTCACCTGTTCAGACTCAGGGTTCAGGGCATACTGCACATTGCACTCGCCAACAATTCCCAGGTGCTGGGTCACCTTAATGGCTGTTTGCCGCAGTAGCTGGTACTCCCTGTCATTCAGTGTCTGGCTTGGAGCTACCACTATGGACTCACCAGTATGGATACCTAGTGGGTCTAAGTTCTCCATGTTACACACCTGTGAAGGAGGGTGCCATGGAGGTCACTGCCAAGGGCAACAGGAGAGGCGAAAGGTCACATCCCAGGGTCCTGTTACCTCTGGGGCTGCACCTAATCTGATCTGAGGGACACAGAACCCTCATAGACCTTAGCCTGGGTCTCTGCTCTTCTAAAAGTTCACGTTAACTCACACAGTTCTCCTGCACCACCTCCCCCCACCCCCGCCACCAAATCACTCACTGTGACACAGTTTCCATAGGCGTCTCTCACCACCTCATACTCAATCTCCTTCCATCCTTTCAGGGACTTGTCTACTAGCACTTGGCTAGTATGGGCAAAAGCTGGGGCCACAAGAGCAGAGAGTTCCTCCTTGTTGGAGGCAAAGCCAGAGCCCAGACCACCCAAGGCAAAGGCTGCACGCACCAGCACAGGGTACCCAAGTCGCTCAGCAGCTGCCTGGGCCTACAACAAATAAAAGAGATGAACTGGTTACCTCCTGCTGCCTAGACCCAGAGAAAGTAAGATATAAACAAAATAACACCATTCTACCTTTACCCAACCACCCCTCAAACCTGTTCAAGAGAATGTGCTGCCTCGCTGGGGGCTACGTGCTCGCTGATCTCTGCCATCCTGGCGGCAAAGGCACGCCGATCTTCAGTCAGCTCAATGGTCTCCACGGGTGTGCCCAGGACCCGAACCCCATATTGAGCTAGCACCCCAGCCTTGGTCAGCTCCACACCACAGTTCAGTGCAGTCTGGCCCCCAAAAGTGAGTAATATACCATCTGGGCGTTCATTACGTATCACCTGAGGAGGGAGAAAGGAGTAACAGGCATTAAGACCTTAGGGGTAGAGAGTGTTTCAAAGACATTTGGAAACCCAGAGTGACCCTTAAATACCCGCCTGCCCACCACAAGCCCCTTCTCAGCCCAGCCCTTCTCCAGTCATACCTGGGTTACGTAGTGAGGTGTTATAGGAAGGAAATAGACCTTGTCGGCCAGCCCCTGGGAGGTCTGTACTGTGGCAATATTGGGGTTGATCAGTAATGTCTGGATGTTTTCCTCCTTTAGGGCCTTGATTGCCTAAAAAGACAAAAATGACATCTCAGCCTCTATTGCAGAAGCAAGACTGCAGAGTCTTTGTACCCTCCTGTACGCTTGGTCCCTAATAATTGACTCTATTCCTTATCACCTGGTCTTCTTGTACATCCTCCAGATCTCCTGCTTCATTTCCTCCTCACGACTGATGTTCATGCCTCAGTCCTTCTCCTAACCCTCTAACCTTTCCTGAAGGTCATCCATACCTAGAAGTGTGGCATGGACATGCCTTACCTGAGAACCTGAGTAGTCAAACTCGCCAGCTTGGCCAATGGAGAGGCCCCCTGAGCCTAAGATCAGAACCTTTCTTGGTGGTGGAAGCCCAGAGCTTGGGGTGGGAATCCCAGGGGGACAGAGGCGCTCTATCAACCGCTCACGAACTGTGGAACAAAGAAAATTGACACAGTGTTAGAGCAGGACCAAGCAATTACCTGGATAAACCCTTCTTACTTTCAGAGGATTCTAGAACAAATCATGGATCTAATGAGCAGCGATAGGAGGATGAAAACCACGTGACACTGGAGTTCCTTTCAACAGAAAACGCATAAACTATCTTGGCTTGGTCACCCCTACTCTCTCCACCTATCCCCTTATCTATAACTTCCCAAATACAATAGCATCTCCATAGTTGACCATCTCCTTAAGGTGACCTAATTTTCACAGACTGGACATGCACCAAATGTACGTACCAGTACAGTAGGCCTAGTTCTTTATGTTGACCAGTTTGTTATCGTCCCTCAGGTGGTCAACTTACAGAGGTTCTACTGTACACATGAATGCCTGGGGCATATCCATCTTATGCCCTTCCTAGTGCCATCCCTGTTCTTAGGTTCACAGTCCAGTTCTACCCAGGGGCTTACCTGTCTGGCCGCCAGGGTTCCCAGCTGTGGCCTCTTTCACAGTTTCCAGAAAGATATCAAAAAGCATTTCCATATCTGAAGGGCCAGCTTGGTGCTCTGGGTGAAACTGGACACTGTTGAAGAGACAGGATCACAAAACCTACTATGGGTCCTGGCCTGACACTGGCAGCCACATGTGGGTACTGGGACAGAAGACTCAGGCCCACTGCTATACTTTACTTTTTCATCTTCTAGGCCCACAGGGCTTCAAAGCTGCAGACCCAGTCACCCTGCTAGAACTGCTCACCTGAAGAAAGGCAGGCTGCTGTGTACAATGCCTTCATTGGAACGGTCATTGGCATTGGTGAAGAGAGGAACCCAGCCTGCTGGCAGTGAGTCTGTTTCCACAGCAAACCCATGGTTTTGGGATGTTAGAAAGCAACGTCCAGAGCCTACCAGTAAGCAGGGCTGATTATGGCCTCGGTTCCCGTATCTGGAGACGGAAGCATGCTTAGTTACAGCCCTGCCTTGCCCTCTCTTCACCACTGCACCAATCCCAGCCCTTGCTGATCCCACAATCCTCTCTAGCCCCACTCCTGTTTCAACACTAATAGATACTAACTTCCTTCCCATTTCCAAGACACCCTACCCCTCTTGCCCCACATGTGAGCCCCTTCTGGTCCCCACAAGTCCCACCTCATCTTGTAAGTCTTGGCCCCAATGGCTAAGGCCAATAGCTGGTGTCCCAGGCAGATCCCAAAGATAGGTCGGGGATTAGGCTCAGATAAGACACGGCTCAGTATGGATATGACAACAGGATAGGAGGCAGGATCACCAGGGCCATTACTTAGGAAGAGACCCTCATACTCTGTGAGTGGGCAGAAAAGATGAGGTCAAAACCAGCATTTCAAATAGAAAAGACACAACTGCAGCCTTTCCCGTGAAAGCCTAAGTCCTGATTATTTATCTTTTTTACTGCAACCCACACTGACTTTTAGCAGCTGGACCAAAAGACAAATCTCCCACTGAAACATTTTGTCTGAGGTCCTGGATAGGCCCACGCTACTCACCTTGGCTGTCTAATGCATGGTCCCAGGGTACCACGGTTACTTCAGCCCCACGCTGGCAGAGGCATCGGATCTGATTATACTTGAGGCCACAGTCCAAAGTAAGGATCCGAGGTATACCCCCTGCATTGAATACCCGTGGAGTCTGAGGAATAGAGGAATACAGGGCAATAGCTGGTAGCTGTTATCAGCGGGTAAAAGATACGCCCACACCAACACCTACCTTTGAGGCCTCTCAAGTGTTCACCCCAAGTGTAGGCAGAATATAACTACTGTGCTACAGCTTGAAATATTCTCCCACTCTACCTCCCATGGTACCTTAATGGAGACCTCTGGCACCAGGGGGCGGGCATTGGGGTCTAAGAATGGCAGGGATGAAGGCTCTGTCCCATTCTGGACCAGCTTCCCTAGCAGAGACCCTTGCTCCCGCAACTTCTTAGTCAGCTCTCGAGTGTCCACTCCTGTCAAAAACAGCATAGCTTCAGAGATCACACTCCCCCAACTCAGTCATCCATGAGGTTACCCCATCAAAGCACTTCCATTTCAGAGGCCTGAGTCACACACAGCTATTCTATGGGCATCACGATCCAGAACCATCCTGATGGAGTACACTACCATGAATTATGCTTGCCAAAAATATCAAAAACTGAATTGAATCATTTACAGAAAATAATACCAAGGGGAAAAATAATAATACCACAAGCATGTAATCAAAAAGTAGACTATAGGATATTTTTTTGAGAGAGAGAGTCTCACTTTGTGGCCCTGGGTAGACTGCCACGGTGTTATAGCTCACAGCAACCTCAAACTCTTGGGCTCAAGTGATCCTCTCGCCTCAGCCTCCCCAGTAGCTGGGACTACGGGCACCTGCCACACAATTTTTAATAGAGACAGGGTCTCACTCTTGCTGAGGCTGGTCTCAAAGCTCTTGAGCTCAGGCGATCCACCTGTGTCGGCCTCCCTGAGTACAAGGATTACAGGTGTGAGCCACCATGCCTGGCTGACTACGAGATACTTCTACAGAAAATGATCTGCTTTTATCAGGTAGGTTCATAGTCCATAGATTAGACATATAAATAAACCTAAATATAACCTATAAACTTTTCTTAGAACCGTGTTCAAATAAAAATTCAGATAATTTGTGGCCAGGCATGGTGGCTCAGGTTGTAATCCTAGCACTCTGGTAGGCCAAGGCATGTGGATTGCCTGAGCTCACAAGTTCAAGACCAGCCTGAGTCAGAGTGAGACTTCATTTCTAAAAATAACTGAGCATTATAGCAGGTGCCTGTAGTCCCAGCTACTTGGGAGGCTGAGGTGAGAGAAATCTCTTGAGCCCAAGAGTTTGAGGTTGCTGTGAGCTGTGATAGCACTCTACTGAGGGCAAGAAAGTGAGATGTCTCAAAAAAACAATTTAGATAATTAGGGAAAGTAAAAAAATTGCTTGGATATTTAATAAAGAACTATTATTTTTTAAATGTAAGACATTACTGTGGCTATATATATTTTTTTCAAAGCCCAAGAACACTGTATTTTCAATGTTGTTGTCATAGTTTTAAAATAGCCTTTCTTGCAGATATTGAACTACTTGTAGATGAAATGATATGACATCTGAGATTTAATTCAAAATAATTTAGGGTGGTAGTGGTAGTGATGAAATTAAGATTAGCCTTTAGTTGATGATAATGGAAGCTAAGAGTTCATCATACTATTTACTCATTTCTATACTGAAAATTTTCCACCTGAATAGCTCAGTTCTTTCTTCCAGCCCCTGACTCTAATCTAAACCTTCTATGACAACCTTAGACTCAGGTCCCCAAAACTACAGAAACCTTGATTCTTTCCATGTACGCATGCTATGCTGTGCCCAGCCATGCCTGCGCTTGTCGCCATACCTTGCAGGCCAGGTATGCCATGTTGCTGAAGCCACTCATCCAGGGTAAGAGTGGCACTCCAGTGGCTGGGTGTGGGGCAGCACTCTCCTACCACCAGTCCTGCCACATGGATCCCCGAGGATTCAAACCACTGCAGATGAAAGAACATCCATGAGGAACGCAAGGACAACTTCTCTTTACAGCATTTTCCCTCTACTGTGTGGCCATAGACCCTATATTCAGCTTCACTGCTTCACTAAATGACATGGGCCCAGGGTGCCTGATTGTTAACTAAAAATGATACTATCCAAAACTAAGATTGCAAATCTCCTTTTCTGCAAAGCCCCCTTTGATCACTCATTGCAGCTTAGACCTCATCTAACACTTTATTTCCACCTCTTTATTGCTATTTACTTTGTATTATGAATATGTTATGTGCCACTCTGCCACAAAACTGTGAATGTCTCAAGAGCAAGGCATACGATGTCAGCCAATAGATACTCACTGAGTGCCAACTAGGTGCAGGCAGTGAGTAGTAAGCAAGAAAAGATGAGACCTTTGTTTCCAGGATGTTAATTTCTGATATAGGGAGCTAGAAAATTAGCAAGGTAACACATAAGTAAACAAGGTATCAATTATAGAGAGCGATAAAAACTGAGTGATAAAATACATGTAGGTACATATTACTAAATTAAAAAAATAATGGTTCAAGGCTCAATACTAGGCATGATTAGATTCCCCTAAATTTCATTTGGGATTATCATTTTAAAAAGGTAATATAAACTTGTTACTCAATAGACAGACAAGCATTTAATAACTAAACAGAAAGTTTATGTGGGAGCAAGTGGTATAATTACTTATTTTTGAGACAAACATCTTAGTTTGTCACCCTCGATAGTGTCATGACATCATAGCTCACAGTAACCTCAAACTCTTGGGCTCAAGTGATACTCTTGCCTTAGCCTAACAAGTACCTGGGACTACAGGTAACCACAACACCTGACTAGTTTTAGAAAAGGGGTCTCACTCTTGCTCAGGCTGGTCTCAAGCTCCTGAGCTCAGGTAATCTTGGCCTCCCAGAGTGCTAGGATTATAGGCATGAGCTTGGCCTGGGAGTGGCATATTTATTCATTCATTCATTTACTTATTTATTTTTTTGAGAGAAGAGTTTCACTTTGTTGCACTCAGCAACCTCAAATTCTTGGGCTCAAGAGATTCTCTTGCCTCAGCCTCCCAAGCAGCTGAGACTATAGGTGCCTGCCACAATGCCCAGCTATTTTTAGGCACAGGGTCTTGTTCTTGCTGAGGCTGGTCTTGAACCCATGAGCTCAGGCAATTCATCCGCCTCAGCCTCCCAGAATGCCTAGGATTATAGGCATGAGCCACTGTGCCCGGCCGGGGAGTGGTATATTTAAATAACATTCAGCTCAGTTGTGAAAGGTTTAAGGAACATGCATGTTGAGACTGTCTTTCAGTCTCAGTCTGGCCAGGTAGAGTAATCTGCTCATGCTCATGTGCAGGTACAGTGCATGTGCTACAACAGCTTCAGTGCTTGGCCAGTGGCCCTAGGAGGCCTTGCTCACTCTGGTCCCACCAGGGTCTCAATTTTAGTTTTATAAAGTCAGTATGCCTAGAGTTGAAGCTGATAACTGATACATGTTAACCAGATTTATGAGGTAATTGCATTAGAAACTAGAATGCAGTATACTAACGGGCTTACAATGAATTTATATTCCTTTCTAGGAATAATGATAAATGTGCCCCTCATTCAGAGGTTTCTGTCCCCAAGGTTACAGTGACCAGGAAGGCACATTAAGAACTAAAGGCCCAGAGGCTGGGCGAGGTGGCTCACGCCTGTAATCCTAGCATTCTGGGAGACTGAGGCAGGTAGATCACTTGAGCTCAGGAGTTCGAGATTAGCCTGAGCAAGAATGAGATTCTGGGCGGTGCCTGTGGCTCATCCAGTAGAGCGCCGGCCCCATATGCTGAGGGTGGCAGGTTCAAACCTGGCCTCGGCCGAATTGCAAAACAGAAAAATAGCAGGGCGTTGTTGTGGGCACCTGTAGTCCCAGCTACTCGGGAGGCTGAGGCAAGGGAATCGCTTAAACCCAGGAGTTGGAGGTTGCTGTGAGCTGTGTGACGCCATGGCACTCTACCGAGGGCGATAAAGCAAGACCCTGTCTCTACCAAAAAAAAGAAAGAAAAAAAAAAAAAAAAGAATGAGATCCTGTCTCTAAACAATAGCTGGGCGTTGTGGCAGGAGCCTGTAGTTCCAGCTACTTGGGAGGCTGAGGCAAGAGGATCACTTGAGCCCAGGAGTTTTGAGGTTGTTGTGAGCTATGATGCTATGACACTCTCCTAAGGGTGACAAAATGCGACTGTCTCAAAATTTTAAAAAGTAAAAAAAATAAAGACCTAGAATGTCTGCAATCTGGACAAAACTAGTTTTGAAAAATACTGCATGTAGGCTACACTGACTTCTACTATTATCTGAGTTACTATAGGTTGATTTATTTTATTACTTGAACTCTCAAGAGGGCAACTTAGTTTCCAAATTCCAGAAAGGAAGCAATAGTGGAAACCTCACTATAGGAAGAAACAGTTTTCTTGCTGAGAGGTAAGAACAGGACCAAAAAGCAGAAAATCAGACAAGGCACTCTAAAGTAGGTCTACAGTAGAAGATGATTATGTCACTGGTTTTATAGGCAAACTGGCACTGTCAATGATAAATGTCTGACCTTACAGTGTCCAATCTCTTTCCTGCTAATTTGTGTAGTCCTAAAGCACTGCTCCCATCACATGGTTCTTCTGCTAAAAAAAACTTTCAATGTTCTTTACCAAACTGAGATCAGACTCTGGATTGGTCCCTCTATGCTTGCTGTATCTAATCTGCCTGCAGGCTTTTTTCTCATGACTTCTGCATTCCTAACAACTGGACATCATTCCATTACACATCTTGCCACTTTCCTTGATCCCTGCCTTCACTACATACACAATACTCTCAACTATGTCTGGAGCCTTGATGCTCCTACAAAGGCAATAGCTCTCTCCTCTGAGGCCTCCAACACTCTGCCTCTCAAGGTACTTAACAACCCCAGCCTAACTAGTCAACTGAGTACTAATCGTTTGGGTATCTTTGTTTTCTCCAGGATGCCCAATAGGGTGTCAATGTCTCTCAAGTCACTAACAGTTAACAATTAGTGATCTGAAAAGGAATACAGAGAAAGCACTGGGTATGGCTACCTTGCTGAGACCAAACTCATCCACTTCATCTGGGGGGATGCCATAGTTGCCGATCAGAGGATACGTGAGCACTAAAATCTGTGCTTTGTAGGATGGGTCGGTGAGGGCCTCGGGGTAGCCGACCATGCCGGTTTGAAACACTGCAAGAAAAAAGCAGGGCACCCTTGGAAACACTGCCCTGTGTAATGAGCACGACCCGGTGGAGGCTGCCTTGGTCGTGATGAAAGGGGCTGGGGCCATAGGCACCGAATGGGGACGAGGGAGTGTGCAGGCGGGAAAATGGCGGGGTCTGGACGGGGAAGGCTGGGCAGAGAGGAGCATCAGAGAGTGGGATGAGGTCGGCAGCCTGCCCCAGCTTGCTTACCCACTTCCCCGGCAGTCGACACAGCAGCCCCAAACGGCTGGCCCCTCAGGACCGACCCGTCCTCCAAAACTAGGGCCGCCATGGGAACGCAGCTCAGAGGCGGGGGCGAGTACGAAGAGGCAAGCTCTGGAACTCCACTGGAACCACGTGAGGACGGCGATCCGGAGTCGCTCCACGTGGCTAACGGCGCGGGCGCTGGAGAGCAGGCGGACGCGACCGAGCAGAAGCCTCGGGCGCGCTCAGCGGCGGGGACTGCGGCGGCGCCAGGCGGGGCCGTGCACGTAAGGGGCGGGGCCGGCGGGGCCGCGCGGTGAGAGCCCGCACTACCAGGGAAACCTGAAAACATCAGTGGCTGTACTGTGGTCCCTCCCACCCCAAGCAAGAAACACACAAAAGAGCGGTGCCTTTCCCTAAAAAAAAAAATTAAAAAATAAAATAAATAAATAAATAAAA
>CAUYRH010150293.1:0-17116 GCA_963574655.1 Perodicticus potto | reverse complement strand
ACTTTATATACAATCTGAAATATTTTCATTGAACTATTTAACATAGCCTACATGGCCTTTTAATCACTATATGAAGACATTTATATTCTACCTTTAGTAATTTTCACTTGTACCCTTGTAAGATGCACCGTAAGTGTGATCTCACCAATCACCCTCTCTCTACCAATCCTCCCCCCTCCCCTCCCCTCCCTTATAGCACAAGAAATGGGGAAAGGGGCAAGGTGCCCATAATTTTCAAAAGTCTGTATCATTGTACCTGGCACGGAATTCCTCTCTGCTACTATACTCTCCTAGAATACCATTAGCAAATTCTTCAGTAAATATGCAGCCAATTGTGCCAGGATGTGTCCTGACTTACCAACTGGATGGGTCCTCTCCCAGGTAGTGGGTTAGCCAATCCTAAATCCTCATTTTACTGCCTATTTTCTTTGACAATTCCTGGTACCAGTTGTGATAATCCAGTTTTTGCAGTGTGGGAGGGGAGCGACAACACAGTGGACAGAGAATTCCCCAAGTCGGGACTTTCCCTGACCTGGAAAAGGATGAGACTTGGAGAAGGATGCCATATCAGCCTGTCAGGAGGCAGACAGGTGCCAGTGGGATTTGAAATCTCAGGAGGTTTTTATTAAGATTTTAGGGTATGTGTTTACAGAATAAAGAAATAAAGAGTTAATAGTCTCCTGACTCAATCATGTGGGTGGTCTTTTGATTTCAGAAAGTGGGTGGAGGCTCTAACTCATAGAACTATTCTCAAGGGCAGAACTAAGTAAGAAAGAAAGCCTTAGGGGATGGGAGAGGAATGGTTATAGTTATAGCCTTCAGAATAGATTGTCTCTTCTCAAGGGTAATTTTTAATTCCCTTCTAACTATGCTGATATTCTGTCTCTCCTAAACTGCTGAATTTTACTCAGATGTCCCCAACCTAATTTTCTCTCCATTCTGGTGAATATTCTGACCCCCTTGCCACTGTAGGTGTGTTGAACCGTGAAGGGGCTGAGGCCCAGCCTATTTCCCCACAAGTTTTCTGAAGTGTCCAGCTGCATTATGTATCTACCCATAGTCCAGGTCCTTCGAGAAACAGATACCAAGCTGGGATTAGACATGCATTGATTTTATTAGGGGAGAAACTTGTTAGAGAAAATAGGGAGTCAGAGGAGTCTGGAAGAGTTGTGAGACCATAAGACAAATCTACCAAGTGAAAAGAAGGAAGGAAGGATGGGTGGAAGTACTCCAGTCACCTGCTCAGTCTATTAAAGTTTCTGCAAGGTTATCAGAGTTCTCAAGCCAACACCCATGTTTCTCAGCATCTGATCTGCCTTCATATACCTGCTGCAATCAGTCATTGGCTGGGAGAAGCTCCTGGGACCCAGTATGTTCTGATCCCAGATACGGTGGTGGATTTCAGAACACGGCACCTGGAGTTCAGCCTTGGTCAGTTTTGGTCTCTTTTGTTGGAAGTCTGTGACTTACTTTCTAATGGCCACTCCAACTAACAAGAGCAAATTCAAGATAGAAGATGATATTGGGTCCTGATTTGGTGTTCACTCTTATGAAAATAAAAATAAGTATGGTGCTTTTTTTATTGTGAAGAGATCCACTTGAATGAAGGATTTGGTTCTCAGTAATTTCATAACAGAACAGCCACCTTCACTGAAGACTTTGGAATCATTAAGCTTAAACTTCTCTATTTACAGGAGGTTAATTTAACCAAATAATGTGTTGATGTAAGGGTAGAGGGGATTGTGTAGTGTAGAATTTGCACCAGACATGTCTTCACAAGGCAGCATAATGTGCACCTTTGTTTAAACAAAGTGAAACAGGTTTCTTTTTAACTTCAGCACTCTTTATTATTCAAAGAAACATTTTGCAAATTAACTACCCTACTATAGATTAATTAAGTATATGACATTGGCCAGAGTTTTAATGATATAATACATAATATTTACTTACTGCTAGAGTTTATATTGAGGGTTTTGTTCTTGCCAAGTAGGTTTTTCAGTAAACTTAGTGTGAATTATGTTGGGATAAAAAGTTATCTCCCTGGAGTGGCTTAGAAATATGTGTTTAAAAACAAGGTGTGAGATTAGCAGTGCTGTGTTTCTATTTAACTTAATGATTGCACAAGCCTGTTTTAAAGCATTTTCTTAATATGTGCCTAGAAGATAAATTTTAATACTAATAGTCATTGAACACATCTTAGCCTCAAAACATGCACCTCAATCAAATATCACTTTAAAAAATGGCATATTTAAAATTCTTTAATTACTTTTGTTTTTGTCTTTTAGCAGTTTAACTACTCAGAAGACTTTGAAAATTAACAGAAACACATATATCCCAGCCCCTAATATTTGCATCACTTCTCAAGAAAACTTATTTTTTACCAATTATTCAGCCAACTATAGTAGTTGGTTAAGTAATAAACAGCTGAGGTAGTAACCCCATCTTCAACAATGAGATGTTTACAAACTGGGAAGGGGAAATTGTTAAGAGAGGGGGCGCTGAACAAGAAAGCAATTTCTGTGATTTTTAGGATTTTTCTTTTAAATTGTTGGGAATAAATAGTAGATTATATTTATTTCTTTTTGTTGTTGTTTTTGTTGCAGTTTTTGGCTGGGGCCGAGTTTGAACCCGCCACCTCCGGTATATGGGGTTGGCGCCCTACTCCTTAAGCCAGAGGCACCACCCCAATAGTAGATCATATTTCTTTAATAGAGAGAAAATACACCTTAAAACAGCCTACCCTGCACAAATCTTTCATTGCTTCAAGATTCTTTAGAATTATGGTGTCTCCAAAGTGATTTATTACTAGATGAACTAAGCCACATAAGTCAACATTATCTTGAAGTTCAAACACATCACACACATCAGATAAGAGAACCTCTATATAACATCAAAGGAGTTGTAAAGAACAACTCAGGAGAATTAAAAGATGTCCTTTGATTTGATCTATGTGTATACATGACACTATGCCTGACTATTCTAATTATAATCACTATGTTATACAGAATTTGATTAATCACAAAGTAAAACTGCTGTCAAGATTTTTTTTTTCCTGCTACTAAATGATTCTAGTCATTAAAACATGATACAGCATACTGGAGGCTCTGAGGATAAAAAACAACTTCTGAGAATAAATAACTTTTTTATTTGTAAAACTCAGAAAAAGCCATACTGAGGCTGCATACTGTGTTGAGTGGTTTTAAAATATTCCATCAGGAATTTTTAAAGGGTGCCCAAAATACCCAACCCCCAAACATATCCACCTCAAAAACACACCTACTATGAAAAGGAGAGTTTATGGAAATAAGATTCAAATCTGAATGAATTGAGTTCTGGCTTACCCAAAGTACCTGATTCTTTTGGAAGGATTTCAGACCTGCAAGGACATTTCTGAGGACATAGCTAGTTATACATCTCTCTGATTAAAACGTTGAACAAAAAAATCATGTTTTTTTCCCCCCAGTCTGTGTCCTAGCATTAGAGAAGAAAATGTCACTTTCTATCTCCCTGTCATATTTTTCAGAGGCTCAGGTCTCTCACAGTAGCATTAACCAAAGAGAATAGCAAAGGAAACATCAATGAATACCATCTTTTAAAAAAATAATTATTAGTATTCCTTACAACCATTCCTAAAGTCTTCAAACAGCACACTACATCTGACATTATTTTCCTTTGTCTTCTTTCCAGTTGTCTAGAGGCTAATAACATTTTTTAGTGCAGATATCAAAGGACAATTAGGGGCATGAATGGCTTATTCAGGCATTTTGAAAAACACCAACTCTAACACCCAATAGGAAGCTGAGGTCTCTGGTATAGTTTGTGTAGTTATACATTTATTTTTATTTAATGTTAAAACGTGTTAAGGTGGCAAAATTATTTTTGTTACATGGATAGCTTGTATATTTAAGTCAAGGCATTAGTGGGCCTGTCATCAGAATAATGTTCATTGTAAATAGATAAATTTGTATTCTTCAACCGCCTTCCTTTTCGGTTTCTGATGTCCGTTATGTCTCACTTAGCGCCCACTTATTAATAACATGCTGTATTTGTTTCCTGTAACTGAGATACATCAGTTAGGATAATGGTCTCCAGTTCTGTCCAAGTTGCAAAAGACATTATTTCATCCTGTTTATGGCTCAGTAGTACTCCATGGTGTGTGTGTGTGTGTGTGTACACACAAATGTGCATACACACATACACTTCACATTTTCTTTACCCACTCATGAATTGATGAACACTAAAGTTAACTCCGTATCTGTGCAATTGTGAATTATTCTGTGACTAACGTTAGACACATTAGGTGAGGTTCTTGTAAAATGACTTCCGTTGGGTAGATAAAAAGTAGTGGGATTGCTGGGGCAAATGGTAGGTCTACATTTACTTCTTTGAGGAATCTCCATACTGTTCTCCATGGAGGTTGTAGTAATTTGCAGTCCCACGAATGGTTTATAGGCTTTCCTATCTCTCTGCATCTATGCCAGCATCTATTGTATTTTGACTTTTTAATATTGGCCATTTGGACAGGGATAAGGTGGTATCTTGATGTAATTTTAATTTGCATTTCTCTGATGATTAGCATTGAGAAGCCTTTTTTCATATGCTTCCTGGCCATTTATCTATCTTCTTCTGAAAGACTTCTGTTCATGGTTTTTGCCTATACTTAATGGGGTTGTTTGGGTTCGTCTTGCTACTTTGCTTAAATTCTTTCTAGATTTTTCATATTATTTTTTGTTAAATGTAGAGTTTGTGAATATTTTCTCTCATTCTGTGGGTTGTCTGTTTACCCTGTGATTATTTCCTTTGCTGTGCAGAAGCTTTTTAATCTTACTAGCTCTCACTTATTTATTTTTATTGTTGTTTTGTCTTTGCCTTTGTAGCCTTATCCATAAATTCTTTGCCTAGGTTGTTGTCTGGAGGAGTTTGTTCTTTGCTTTCTTCCAGGATTTTTACGGTTCCATGTCTTAAATTTAAGTCCTGTACATCTTTTTTTGTGGATGGTGAGACAGAGGGGTCTTGTTTCATTCTTCTGCATGTGGCTAGATAATTTTCCAAGCACCATTTATTGAATAAGGCTTCCTTTCTTCTGTTTATGCTGTTGTCTGCTTTGTTAAAGATCAGTTTGTAGCTATATGGTTTAATTTCTGGGTTTTCTATTATATTCCATTGACTTCCATATTTTTTCCATAAAAGCGGAGGTTTTGGTTTTGGTATGGTATAAGCAAAATCATGCTGTTTTGGTTGCTATAGTTTTGTAGCATAATTTGAAGTCAGGCAATGTTATGCTTTCAGATTTGTTCTTTTTACTTAAGATGCTTTGGCCTATCTGGGCTCTTTTTTGGTTCCTGATGAAGTTAGAATTACTTTTCTAGATCTGTAAAATACAATGTCAGCATTTTGACAAGGATTGCATTGTATCCATAAATCACTTTTGGCAGTATGGACATTTTAATGTCACTGATTCTACCCAACTATGAGCAAGAGATGTTTTGTCATTTGTTTGTGTCATCTATGATTTCTTTTCTCGGCATTTTGTAATTCTCCTTGTAGAGATCTTTCACCTCCTTGGTGAAGTATATTCCTAGGTATTTTGCTTTCTCTGTAGCTGTTATAAATGGGAATGAGTCTTTATTTGATTCTTAGTTTATGTGTTATTAGTATGTAGAAATGGGATGTTTGCATACCTGGATTTTGTTAGCTGAGATTTGCCAAACTTATTAATTCTAGGAATCTTTTGGAGGAATCTTTAGGGTTTTCTAGAGTCATGATCGCAGCATCAGCTAACAGGGATACTTTGACCTCCTTTTTCCTGAGTTTATTTCTTTTATTGCCTGATTTCTCTGGTTGGGAATTTTATTACTATGGAGAATAGAAGTGGGGACAGTCGGTACCCTTGTCTTATTCCAGTTATTAGGAGATACTTTCATCTTTTCTCATTCGGTATGCTGTTGCCTGTGGGTTTGTCTTATGTGACTTCTATAAATTTGAGGTTTGTTCGTTCATGCCTAGTTTGTTGGGGGGTTTTATTAGGAAAGTGTGCTGGATTTTTAAAAATATTTTTCTTTTAAAATTTATAAACTTTTACAAAAATAATTTCAAACCTACAAAAGAGTTGCATAAATAGGAATAGTATGAAGAACACCTGTATACTTCGTACCCAGATTTATCTATGGTTAACATTTTACCATTTTATTTATAATATGCTATTCCTACCTCATTTTCTTTATTAAGAAGTAATCAAACTTACATGGGACATCTAAAAAACTTGACCTCATAGAGAGTGGAAAAGTGGTTACCAAGGACCGAGGTGGTTGGGAGTGGTAGGGTTGGAAAGATGTTGGCCAAATGATACAAAATTTTAATTTGACAGAAAGGATAAATCAGAAGATCTATTGTGATTACAATTAATACAAATACATTTTATTCATGAAAAATGCTATGAGAGTGGATGTTAAGTATTCCAACCACAAAAAACTATGTGAAGTAACACATTTGTTAATTAGCTAAATTTGGTAATTTTTACTTTATATATATTTCAGAACCTCATGTTGTACATTATAAATGATATAATTTTATCTGTAAATTTTACAAAATAATAAAACAAAAATAAAATGAAATGAAATGTAAGTATATGTGCACAATATCAATATATATAAGCATGAGTATATGTAAATTTCAATATATAATTATATATCAAATTTCAATTTTATATACATATAAGTATTCTAAATTACGATGAATAAAATTTTCACTTTCATGAAGCTACAATCAAAAGTATTTACATGTCCTTGAAAAACCTTAGTAATATTATTGGCCTAGAAGAAAATGTTTTCATAGAAATTTAAGCTTAAATATTTAGGAATTAGAAATGTGAGCCAGATGGTAAGGTCTTCCATTAACTTGTGGGATTGGCCAGGAAGTCAGAAATGGGAAGGGACTAAGTGGGAGATATGGGTGGTGCAGCCAGATGGTGAGGGTCACAGTAAGGGGATGACACAGGACAGAAACGAAGTAGGAATAGACTAGGAAGACACTGGGGGCATGGATATTTCCAATCATCTCCCAAGCCACAGGTTTTAGAAAATCAGCAGCATTTAACATAATAGAGCTTCTGGGGACATAGCCAGATGGACATACTATTTTATCAATAGCTGGTCTATTTTCAAGAAAATACAAGGTTGGTGAATAGTGGCATGTTCAGGTCAGAGAGGTTTAAAGTACAATGTGGAGGATAGGTAAGGATGGCTGAATGGGGAGTTTTGCAGGTCACCTGTTTTCAAACTAATTTTAAACAGAAATTACATATAAAGTATCCAGTTTGAGCCAGAAGTTTCGAGAATCATACAGGCAAAGAACCCTAGCAGAAATAAGTGTGTTGTCCAAGGAGACTGGAGCAGACATAGACCGAAGTTTCTGGGCTTCACACACTGGCCTGTGAACCTATGTGGGAAAAAGTTCAGGTGCATCTAGTCTGTTGTGACCTTTAGTTCCTCCTAGCTTCCTGTGGATGCTAAATATCAACCCCCTGCCCTCTCCACCCTCCGGTACTGCAAATGAGATAGCCAATGACACTGTCATTATTTTTTCCTTTGCGTGAATCATAGTACAATATACCTAGATATATATCCTTTGTTCACAACTCAGTGTGAAAGTCAGTGAAATCCTTCAACCTGTGGACTTAGAGCACTCTTCAATTTAGATATACGGTCTTCTACGTGGACATAATTAGTACCTCTCTGTCATCCTTTTAATCTTTTATGACCTTTCACTATTCAATGTTAAATTCTCTTTTTTCTTTCTACCTTTTACTTCCACTTTGAGATATTTTTTCCCTTCTCTTATGTTAGGATTCAACAATGTCATCTCCAACTTCATTTCATCCAGTGAATTGCTAAACTATGGGCAGTTATGTTAATCTTAGTAGTGTGCTGTCCCTCCATTTTTATAAGTTCTGTTGTGAGTCTTTCCAAGTGGGACCAGCAGTAGTCACTGGCATGTGTTCCATCCATGCAGACTGACATTCCCAGATGGTGAGACAGATGATCACTTCCCATCTGTTTTGATCTCATGAGGTCTCAAGCATAATTGATGGAACGTGTAGCTGCAGTTTGAATTTGGTAGGTTTTCAACTGTCTTCTCCCTATAGCCTGATCTCAGATGGAGAAGCAGGCCCTGTTGACCATTCACAGTGGAAGTACCTGGAAGGTTTTCCTAGTGGAAGTCTACCTGCTTTCTGGTTTCCTCAAGTTTTTACAGTCACAGTGTCATAGACAATTTGTTCAGTTCCTCTCTATTCTGGGTTTTGAGGCACCAATCAAGCTTACATAAGGTTATTGTCAAATGGCACCATTTTGCTCCTCTTGGAAGGGGTGCTCTCCACCTACTTCTGAATGCCTGGGTCTTCCCACGATATGCTACTTTCTGGCTTGTTCCCTAAGGCTCCTAAATCATGTCTCCAGGTTCTTGTCTACACACCATGTAAAAAGGCCTACACAAGTTATCTGTAATGGGATTCCTTTTGAGTTGCTGATAAAATGCTGGACATTCAGTTTAATTGCAATTTTGGATAAGCAAAAAATTTTCATGAAAGTAGAAATCAAATATTGTATGGGACATACAGTAAGGAAAAGTATTTGTTGATTATCTGAAATTCAAATTTAACTGAGCATCTCTTATTTTATTTGCTAAATGTGGCCAGTCTACCATAGCATGTAACTTCCTGTAGGTTCAAGCAGAAGGCTGATGCTGAGAGATGAGGGGAAAGTTGTAGTAGTCTGTTGTCATGTTCCCAGTCTCTCTGCAGTCCCCTACTTTGCCTATTACATATGGTCTACAAAATAAACAAGGCCTTATGAACTGACCCCGAAAGTAAAAAACACTGTAATAAAATCTTTTCCCATTAGAATCATATGTCTACGAATACATGTATTTTAAATATTTTGATTCCTTTTCCACATCAGTGATTTAACTTTTTTTTTTCATTGCACTGATTGGGGTTTTTAGGTAGTCTCTCTTGTAATTGTGTCCTGCACCCAAGAGGTGTGCCATACACTGTGACCTCCATGCCCTCCCTCCTCCCTTCTCCCCACTTGCTTATTCCCCGACCCCATCCTGTGTATTAGATCATCTACTGCCTTCATATTAGAATTGAGTACATTGGATTCTTGTTTCTCCATTCTTGTGATGCTTTACTAAGAAGAATGTGTTCTACATCCATCCAGGTGAATATAAAAGTTGTAAAGTCTCAGCTTGGTGCCTGTAGCTCAATGGCTAAGGGCAACAGTCACATACATTGGACCTGGTGGTTTTGAATCCAGCCTGGGCCTGCCAAACAACAATGACAACTACTACAAAAAACTAGCCAGGCATTGTGGCAAGTGCTTGTAGTCCCAGCTCCTTAAGAGGCTGAGGCAAGAAAATTGCTTATGCCCAAGAGTTGGAGATTGCTGTGAGCTGTGATGTCACAGCACTCTATAGAGGGTAACACAGTGAGACTCTGTCTCAAAAATAAACAAACAAACAAAAAAAAAACAACAGGATGTAAAGTCTCCATCTCTTTTCATGGCTCCATGGTACATATACTACATGGTATACATATACTATTCCATGCCTGGCTTGGTGGAAATTTAAATTGTTTCCACATTACAGTGTGGCCACAAAGTCCGTGTGGAGTTTTAAATTGCACACTATTTTTTTTTTTTTGACACAATCTCACTATTTTTCCCTCAGTAGAGTGCCATGGCATCACAGCTCACATTAACTTCAAACTCTTGGGCTTAAGTGATTCTCTTGCTTCAGCCTTCCAAGTAGCTGGGACTACAGGTGCCCACCACAATGCCTGGTTATTTTTATGGTTATAGTTGTCATTGTTGTTTGGCAGGCCCAGGCTGGGTTTGAACACGCCAACTCTGGTGTATGTGGCTGGCACCCAAGCCTCTGAGCTACAGGAGCCGAGCCTAAATTGCACACTATTTTAAATTGTACATAAACTCTTTGGCCACCCTGTTAGGTTACAAAGTAAGAGCTACCTAGAAGCTCTGTTTTTAATACAGTTAATGTAAATAATTAAAGAAAACAATTACAATAAAAGGATACAGAAGGAAAACAAAATATTTTTAAAAGGAAAAGAAGAAAAGTTAGGTGTGGAAAGTCATTAGCAGAGTATTAGGAATTTAATAATTTAATTTAAGTCTAAAGTCACTAAACAGGATAATAAAATGTATAATAGAATAATAAAAGCAGTTTCTTAAAAATGCAGTATTCATAAATGTTCATATAATAACTGACAATTACAAAGACAAGAAATTCAGTAATGGGCTATAAATATACATATAAATAAGACTTCCCTATCCCCAGAAGAAGTTGAATGACTAAAAGAAAAACAAAATAAAGTGAAAGGTACTTAGAAGGGGGTATTAGTTTTTTAAAACGAAGAGCTATAATGTTTTTGCTAAAAGGGCTATAGAATAAGGAGCGCTCTCATAGCTTGTGGATGGAAGTATAAGACGTTGCAAGAATTGGGAAAAGCAATTGGGCAGTAACTATTAAAATTGAACTTGCAAAAATCTTTTGACCCAGCAATCTAATTAATAGAAATATTTTCCATATAAAAGAAAACATTAAAATATGGAGTCAGATGGACAGAAATGTTTAATGGGGGAATGTCTGCAATGAAATTAAAAGGGAAATGAAATTAATGCCCTAATCTGAAATGGCTGAATTCTGTCCTTACCAAAGAATATATTAATATATCAGGTGAAATGAAGACAGTTGAAGGGGTTATTAGCTGAGAAAGGAAATTAAGATGCAGAAAATATGTGTAATTTGATCTCATTGTTATTGATTTTATATATCACTTAATGTATAAATTTGTATAGGGTTGAACAAATAAGCATGGATTCTGTTTACATTGATGGATTTGAAGGGATATTGCAGGTGGAAGGAAAGAGGAAAATCAGAGGGGAAGAAAGAGAAAAAGGAAGAAAGAAAACTAATACCCTACAAAAACAACAAGAGAAATTTATATCAAGATAACATATATCACATGTATGAGCTTATGTGAAAATAAATATTTCCTTAAGTGTAAATAAATTGACTAGTTTCAAAACAATCTTTGGAGCCCTGCCCAATACATGCACATTACATGAAAAATTTGTATTCTGGTGTTTGATCACAGAGATTATCATTTACTTACCGTTCTCTGTGTGACTACTATTTATATGTGATAGTCTATTTATATGTAATCTGGCACACTCTCAAAAATTCTGGTGAAATTCTGGGTGTAAAGTAGCCATGTACCTGCCAACCAGAGGTCTGCATGTGATTGTTTTCAAGTTCATTTCCCTCTTCTTCTCTCCCCTCCTTCTCATTCATTTCCTGCATGGCTCTGTTTTAGGTGTTGCACTGGTTCAGAGAACTCTTTTATTTAATCCCACTCTTGAGGGAATCCACAGTATAGCTGGAGACGCAAGACAAGTATACCCTAACATGCTATAACTTTAGAATAAACTAATGCAAATGCTACCATAATCCAGGACATAGTTAAAAAATACATGTGCAGTCTAAACAATAGGTCAGATGATAGCATTCATAGGAGAGAAATTCCCCACAGGCTGAAGTAACCAGGAAATAATTCATTGAGGCTATTAGGTGAAAGTGTAGGTTTCTTGTATATGTCGATGGGAGAGAAGGGTAGAGGAATTCTTTGCAAGTACATTTCTGAAAAATAAAGACAAAAACAAAAACCAGACACTGCCTAGAAAGGAATGAAGAAACACCACAAAGAAAAATACAGCATCCCAACCTTTCAGTAAAAGCGTTAACATTAAGTTTTTTTTTTTTTTTTGCAGTTTTTGGCTGGGGCCAGGTTTGAACCCACCACCTCTGAATATATGGGGCCGGCTCCCTACTCCTTTGAGCCACGGGTGCTGCCCTAACATTAAGTTTTAATGAGTGTGTCTAATTCCAAAAAGACAATTCTTTGTTAAATAAACTTTCATCCTACTGCTTACTGGCACTGAGGCTGGAAAATAGGTCTTCTCAATGAGAGAGTTCCTTGATTAGAATAAGAGCTAACATTTTCTGGATTATCACTATGGTCCAGGCACTGTTGTAAGTATTTCTTTTTGTCTCTCCAATACTCCTGTGCGATTGATACTATTATTATCATTATTTAGAGGAGAGGAGACTGAATCACAGGGAAGTTAATACCTTTTTCAGAGTGACATTGTTAGTGAGAGAAAGAGCTGAATTGGAACCTGGACTCATAATCATTCTACCGACTGTCATTTACAAGTCCATGTCAGGGTAGCTATTAAACTGGATATGGAAACAGCTTCATTACATGAGAGTACACAGCTAATGATATTTATAAAAATGAGACTCTAGCCATACAAACCAACTTCCTACTGCATCAGGAAAATTCCTTCAGGACCAGTGATAATTAGTAAAAGGAATCATTAGATAATGGCATTCACTAAGCTGTGTGTTGGGAATATTCTAGGATACACATAGCATATATTAATTCTTACTGTAGAATTTAGACAACTGTCAGCCCATGGGGGGGAGCTCATATTTAAATTAATTGAAAATAAATAAGCAATTAACATTTCATGAGCTAATGAATCAAACATTTTGCTAAATGCAAGACAAACCATGTCTGAAGCTTAGCCTTCAAAGGCGACTACAAATCCTATAATTCAATTAAAAATAAGCTCTGTGGCTTTGGTTTGATTAAACAACAACTTTCTGTTTTTCCTCTAAAAATACTTAGATTTCCGTCACCCACCATCCACCTTAATCCACACTTGCTCTAAGAATGCAGTGTGATTTGTTCCATGATGTTTTTCAGTTAGTGAAAGAAATATGCTGAATGATTCTTTTTGAAATGATTTAAAATGCGATCCATACTAAGGATAAGCAAATCTCCTTTGGAAGAGCAGAGAAAGAGAAGTGGATTTGGTCTAGATTAGGAGATTTCAGTCTTTTCACCTCCACGTGCACACACATGAGGTGGACAATTAAGTTTGTGAACTTATCCTTCAAAAAGAGCTACACACCTCTTTGTTGAGTATCACTATGGTCACCTTCAAGGTCCTCCCTTGGGAAGCTACGCCCTGATGTCAGCATCTAGGCCACTCTTCAAAGCACTTATTCTTTCTTTCTTTTCTTTTTTTTAAGATATATTTATTTAATTATTCAACAGATTTTTCGGTAGTGATCAAGGTAATGTTCCTGCCTTCACGATGTTTACATTCTTTTTATTTTTTTTTACACTGATTGCATTTGTTAGGTAAAGTCCCTCTTACAAAGCACTTTTTCTAGAACGAGTTCGCAAACTTAGTCATCAGACCTCATGTTCTGATAGTTCTGATGGCCATTACAGAAAAAGATTTCCAAAATTACTTCAAAGGGTATTTGGAAGGTGATTATAGTGATATTCATTAATGATATGTGCACCACTTTTTCTAAGATGAATTTGTGAAGTTAATTGTGTAACCTCACATATATGTTTATATGTGTGTGTATATGTATATATATGAGAATATATAAAAACTATGAAACTTTTTTTTTTTAATTGAGACAAAGTCTCACTTCGTCACCCTTGGTAGAATGCCATGGCATCATAACTTAGCTTACAGCAATCTCAAACTTTTGGGCTCAGAGATTCTTTTGCCCTAGCCTCCCGAGTAGCTGGGACTATAGGTGCCTGCCACAGTGCCGGGGCTATTTTTTATTTGTTTGTTTGTTTGTTTTTGTTTAGCAAGCCCAGGCTGGGTTCAAACCCACCAGCCCTGGAGTACATGGCTGGCTTTTTTTATTTTTTATTTTTTTGAGACAGAGCCTCAAGCTGTCACCCTGGATAGAGTGCCATGGCATCACAGCTCACAATAACCTCCAATTCCTGGGCTCAAGCGAGTCTTTTGCTTCCACCTCCCAAGTAGCTGGGACTATAGGCACCCACCACAACGCCCAGCGGTTTTTTGGTTGTAGCTGTCATTGTTGTTTGGCGGGCCAGGGCTAGATTCGAACCCGCCAGCTCAAGTGTATGTGGCTGGCACCTTAGCCCGTTGAGCCACAGGCACTGAGTCATGGCTGCCTTTAATAAGAGATTTATATATATTAGGCTGCTGTGCTGAGTTCTTCACATGCAATACCCAGATGGACCTCATAGCAATACTAGGTAGTAATATTATTTCTGTCCATAATGTAAATAGACCAATGCTTGATTTCAACATTTATTGAGCATCTTTACATGTCAGGTATTATGTTCCACAGTGACATTTTCCCCATCACAAGGCCTTAATATCACTTTCAGCTGGACTTCTTCATAGGAGATAGGCCTCTTCTACCTTTTCCTAGAGCATTGGTTTAGAAAACTCAGAACTGTAAATTTTTCCTTTGCCCCTCTGAGATGCAAATCTTCTATGAGCCAAAGCAGCTTTTTTCCAGGCCTGGGAGCCATCCCTTCCAAAAGTAAGCAACAAGAATGATAAAGTCCCTATTTCCTTTCTCTGTGGGAGGATAGGAACCTAGCTTTCTTCAGTGCCAATTAGCAGACTCAGATGGCCTAAGGGCACTGACCAAACTCATTGGTCCCTAGTCTTCTCCAGTACTTTTCCAATAGCTCATTTCACTGCCTAAAAACCCTCTCCTTCACTCCTCCCAACTTTCGTTTCAATTGGAGTTGAGTTTAATCTCTTTCCCTTATTAAATTCATCTTGAATAAAGTCTTCCTCATTGTTTAACTGGCTGAGCACAATTTTTCTTTCATAGATCCATTCACAGGGAATACATTGTGAATGGCTGGGAGCCCCCTGGAGTGGCACAATGTGTGGCCTCAATGAGGCTGCTGCACACAAATAGAGAATTGAGTATTAACACATGACTACATCACCACACAGCAGCAATTAATCTAAGTGATAAGTAAAGAAAGTACAGAGTGATATGAAAGTTAACTGTTAACCCAAGTTAAAGCTTATAGAAATATTTTTTTGAAATGAAAGATCACATTTCGTACTCTTGAAGGTCCAACTTAGGGTATAATTAGAATTGTGAAGATGAGGTCAATAGATATGACTTCTACGTGGAAAGAACAAAGTACAACTATCAATAATGTAAGAGAGATTAAAAGATGAATAATCACACTCTTCTCTTAACAAGAGAAAAATGAACCTGGGGTAGGTTGGTTGTGTGAGCTGAGTTTCTTGGCCACTGGTAGGCAGCGATGGTTGGTGGATGAGGAGGAAAGCCCAGAGAGTGTGGTTTGTTTTTCATTGTAAATATGAAGTTATTAGTAGAGGAAAATAATTCACCTGCTAGTGTGTGGGAAATAGAACAGTAAAACAAATCAGGAATCAGGAGGGTTAAGGGGCTTGAGATGGAGTTTTGAGTGATGGAAGAGAGAAATTTGCAGACAAAAAGCTCTTTGGGGGGTTGTGGGTGCATTGTGAATGAAGATATGGCAAAAACAAATAACACAATTTGTATAGCCAATAAATACTTAAGTTATTTTCAATTACTTTCACTTGTTGGATGATACTTGAATGGCACCTATACGTAGTGACGTAGTCTCAAGGCTCCTCTGTGTTGAAGGGCTTCCTCAGGTACTGAAAATGGTTAGTGCCTATGTGACTGAGATGCAGGGAAGGATAGTGGCATGAAATGCTACTGATGAAGCAGAGAAGTGTGCTGTTGGGACCAGGAAATGATACACGATGAGGTCCTCAGAAGCAGTTTTTCTCTGGCCTTCTCCTTCCTCCTATTTCTGCGTCCTATTCTCCCCCGAGGCCAGCTATAAAAACTAGCATTCTACTTTCCTGAAGTGGCTCCTGGGAATTAGAATCAATTTTCCACAAAGCCATTGGTAAAACCTAGAAATGCCTCTAACTTTCCCTCTATCTTTCGGGATAAAAGCTTAACATAAGGAAGTCCCTTGTCCTCCTTGCTTGACTGTGGGTCATAAGATCCCCAACTTCAGAGAGGGCCCTGCCACCTACCCAGAAGGAAGGAATGTGTGTTCACAGAGGTCAAGGAGAATCTAGACAGCCGGGCCTTGCTGGGTTTTCCCCCCTCAGTCTATTAGCACCAGATCATACCGTTTTTGTCAAGTCACTTTTCTACATGGCTGTCCCTACTTTGTTGAACCTAAGCATAAAAATGGACCTATTCCCTGTAGCTCTGAGTCTTCATTCTGAAGGCTCTTGTGCACATGATAAATAAATCTGTATTCCTTTTCTCCTGTTAATTTGCCTCCTGTCATTGATTTTTAGCAAAACTTCGGAGGACAAAGGGGAAGCTTTCCCTTGGTCCCTATATCGGTCAAGAAAGTAGGCTTAGTGAACCCAGCTTGTCAGCAACAGAAGTAGAATGAAGACCCCAGCCTATGTAATATCACAACACATGCTTCAAATAAGTAAATTAAGTTGAACATTAAACAAATGAGCATTAAATACATGAGAAAAAAAAAGTACCCACTTAAAACTAAGAGTTTTTCTCAACTTTCCAATAGTCTAACCCTAAAAGTATAAAAGTAGGGCATGAAATTTAGTACGAAGAAATTACTTATGGCTACTAATACTAAGTGCTTTTTGAATAAATATAAGAATAAAAATGCAAGTATTTAACGTGTGTCCCTCTCATAGGAAAGCACCTGTTTTTGGTCTACATTGTGTTCCCAATGTCATGTGATTGATGGAAGGCAATCAGTATCTGTGACCTGTGCTAAATATTGACCAAGAGATTAGAGAACAGCCAGTGACTTTAAAAACACTGTGAGACCCTGTGATACTGGTATGGTTATTATCTGTAATTATTATTAATATACGATTATTGTTAAAGATTAGCATTATTGCTCATTGTCATTGTGAGCCTTTTAAACTTTCATGTGTAGTCAGAATTCTAGCATTTGAAAGTGTACAGCAGATAAGATATGCCTAGAACAAGTGCATTAGCATTTTTGCTTAAAAAGTTAATGAATTCTCCATCTTTCTTTAAGGCTGCATAGTATTCCATGGTATACATGTACCACAATTTATTAATCCATTCGTGGGTCGATGGGCATTTGGGCTTCTTCCACGTCTTAGCAATTATGAATTGGGCTGCAATAAACATTCTGGTA
>CAUYRH010150292.1:0-10149 GCA_963574655.1 Perodicticus potto | reverse complement strand
TTTTTTTTTTTGTGGAGACGAAGTCTCACTTTATCGCCCTCGGTAGAGTGCCGTGGCGTCACACAGCTCACAGCAACCTCCAACTCCTGGGCTTAGGCGATTCTCTTGCCTCAGCCTCCCGAGTAGCTGGGACCACAGGCGCCTGCCATAATGCCCGACTATTTTTCTGTTTTGCAGTTCGGCCGGGGCTGGGTTTGAACCTGCCACCTTCAGTATATGAGGCCAGAGCCCTGCTTGATGAGCCACAGGCGCCGCCAGTACACATGCTTTTAGGTACACAGATGAGTAGAAATTTAGAAAGCTATGGCACATGAGCTTTTTTTTTGCTATCAGGCAAGCAAGGAAAATAAGAATTTCACATCCCAAACTTCCCATCCCTGGCTGTGCTTGAGCTGAGTGATCCAGTGAAGAATCCACTTAACCTTGGGGAGGGAGGTTGTTAGCTGTATGAGCTTTGGGGCTGCTTTCTGCTCTCTCAGATGTGTTAGAAAGATCAACAAAGAGCTTTAAAAGTCTTTGGAAGAAAAGAAATGGAGAACTAGGAATCTTCTCATTGCTATTTTAGTAACTTGATTCTATGTGCAGGGGCCATCTCTTCTGGCCTTCTAAGGGGTTTTATCCTAGCCCCAAATACACAGGGTTGTCCACAGGAGTTAACACATCTGAAGCCTAAAGCACAGGGCAGGGGCCTGACCTCACGCTAAAGTCTGCAGTGGTGCTTCCTATTTTTAAATGACCCTCCCAGCTCCCCATATTGTTCCTGCCTAGGAGCAGAAACCTAGAACCTTAGTAAATCCCTCTTCTCCCACATCTAATCAATCACCAAACTATATTCATTCTATCTCCTCAAAGTTCTTGAATCCATTGACTTCTCTACATTTTCAATATAACCCTACCACAGACTTTTCTCATTTCTTGCTTAGACTAACAAAATTTCCTGACAGGTTACCATAACCATTCTCCACTTATAAGCAAGCTTAAAATCAGAAATCAAGGAATGTTAATTCTCCACCCCAGCCCTTCCACCCATTCAACAGTCTTCAGTGATACCCTCAGAATCAGGTCTAGATTCCTACCTCACCTTGAACCTGTTTCGGTCCTATCCTTTTCCTAGAATGTGCTTCAAATCCTTTTCCCTTAACTGCCTAGTTCAGTCTTCCTTTAGATGTCAGCTTAAACACCATTTCCTCAGAGAAAACCCTAGAGTTAGGTTGTATGTCTTCACATCATCCTGTTCTGTTCTTTTACAGAACTTAACACAATTGAAATTATTTGTTATTTATATTTTATATACATACATACATACATACATATATATATATAATTTTTTTTTTTGAGACAGAGTCTTACTTTGTCACTTTCGGTAAAGTGCCACGACATCACAGCTCACAGCAACTTCAAACTCTCGGGCTTAAGCGATTCTCTTGCCTCAGCCTCCCAAGTAACTGGGATTACAGGTGCCCACAACAATGCCCACCTATTTTTAGAGAAGAGGTCTTGCTCTGGCTCAGGCTGGTCTTGAACCTGTGAGTTCCACCTACCTTGGCCTCCCAGAGTGCTAGTATTACAGGTATGAGCCACCTCGCCCAGCTGAGGTTGTATGTTTAGTGTCTGTTTTTCTTATATACACTGTTAAGCACTGTGGAGTCAGGGACCATTTTATCTTGTTCATACACCACTGCATCTCTAGTGACAAGCACATAGTAGGCACAATTTACAATACTGTGTGTATGTATGTATATTTTAAAAAAGAATGAAAGGACACTTTGTATTGATTTTTGGAGAGAAGCTTATAAAGAATCCCATTAGAGCACAATGTATTTCTCTTTTTCATAGGTAAATGCAGAGTTTGTTTGCTACATTCCAACCCCAGAGAGCCTGAGAGATGGGTAGTACCCATCTCATACCTAAAGCCAGGCAACGTATAGGAGCCATGAAGGCTGCTAGAGTCAGAAGACGCCAGAGAAGGATCAGCCCTGTATCTGAAATGCAATTCTTCTATCTCAAATTCTCACATACATCATGGCTGCCTGCAACAGTTGAGACTGGATACCCTGAATGGGCCAACATGGTTTCCAGAGGTTGAAAAGGGAACAACCAATGGAGGCACTTAATGCAGTATTATGATTAGAAATAGTGCCCAAATTTCTAGCAAGGTGCCCTATTTAGCTAATTAATCTGGGCTGACAGACTGGCAGTGCCTCACACTCTGCCTAAAAATATCTCAAATGAGCTATACCTTTTTTCAGGAGTCCCATGACCTCCCCAGATTTGCCCTAGACATAACAAGACATCCTTGAAGCAAGATATTCTCTACCCTAGGTCTAGGTAGGGAAAGCAAAGGGCTGGCTTGTATTCCTGTCTGAGAACCTGTATCCACCCATTCCCTGCCTAAAATGCATCCAGAGACAATCACCACAGCATAGGCCAGGAATGAGAAGTACATTCACTGTTGAGAGACTGCCGGCTGCATCTACTGCCTAGTTATGCCCAGAAGCTAAACTTCAGATGGCAAGTGCTATGAAATTCAAGACCGTTCCGATAGGAGTCTCCCTTTGGAAAAGAAAGCTGCAGTTGATAGAACACTAAATGGGAATGCAACTTAACAGACAACAGATTAGAAGACCTGCAAGCCAGGGGTTGGAAAATTGATTCTAGAGGCCAGTGAACATTTTGTTTGTAATTTCCCCTCCCCAAAGACTTGAGTTTTGCTTCTTGAGTGCAGCCTCCTTGGGAGTACAGGGCAGCATGAGGCCCCTACAGGACTGAAGTACAATGCCCACCATAGCTCTTTGCTCCTCAGAGGCCTGGAAGGGCCAGGCCTATTTTTCAGGCCGGGAAAAAGAAGAACAGGTAGTTAGGTAGTATAGTGCGCTTCTTCATCTCCCCCAGCAGCTGTTCTCTTAGACAGCTGTTTCCAGCCTGTCTGCTCAATGCTATTAAATATTTATCAGATACTTGCTAACTTTAAACATGCAACAACTATTAATCTAGAGAACAGGAAGTATATGTGGATCAGAGACACAGGAGGGGAGGGCTCATAAGTACCCAAGTCTTTTAACTTCAGAATCTGGAAACCAAGCTGGGGGGTACCAATCCCATACTCCAAAGTGAGGAACTACTTTCATTGTAAGCTGATCTTGTGGCTACTCTAGATACAGAGGAGAGAACAGGAGGCAGCTAAGTAGGAACAGAAAGACTTGGGTTTAAACTCAAGTTCTTGGAAAGTATTGTCATCCTAATCTCTAGAGGAGTGATTTTCCTTCTTTTTTTTCTTACAGTTTTGACTGGGGCTGGTGCCCTGCTCCTTGAGCCACAGGCACCACTGTATACCAGTGATTTTCAACTGGTATCCCCTGAGAGGATCTTAGGTGTGCCTTTTTAAAGATTAATTATTTTCAAAAGAAGTTCAAAGTTCAAAGCACAATAAGCATTTTCTTCTTCTTCTTTTTTGTAGAGACAGAGTCTCACTTTATCGCCCTTAGTAGAGTGCCGTGGCGTCACACAGCTCATAGCAACCTCCAACTCTTGCCTCAGCCTCCCAAGTAGCTGGGACTACAGGCGCCCGCCACAACGCCTGGCGATTTTTCTGTTTTGCAGTTCGGCTGAAGCTGGGTTTGAACCTGCCACCTTCGGCATATGGGGCCAGCGCCCTACTCGCTGAGTCACAAGCACCGCCCCTCTTCTTCTTTTTTTAAATCAACATAATTTAACTGTGCTATGAAGTTTATAGGTTCAGGTGTGCTATGAGATAAAAAACAGTTGAAAAACACTGCTTTAGACTTTAGTTTCTCACTCTGTACCAGGGATAATCCATGCGTCACAGAATTAAGAAAATTAAATGAGGGTGGCGCCTCTGGCTCAAAAGAGTAGGGCACCGGCCCCATATGCCGGAGGTAGTGGGTTCAAACCCAGCCCTGGCCAAAAACCTCAAAAAAAAAAAAAGAAAGAAAGAAAAAGAAAATTAAATGAGATACTGTATATGATACTCTCAGCACAAAATTAGAACAAAATTAAGAGCTTAAAATGGAGGCAGGAACCTCATTCATTCTGAGGTGAAGCAAAGCCTTGCTTATGAGCAAAGTTTTTGTAAGTGGAGACTCACCGAGTTTTGGCTTCCAATTAACAGGGTGGGTGAAAGGAATAGAATATGAAGAAATTCTCTTAACATATGGCAAAGTCTTAACATTCCATCATTAAATAGTCTAAATATCTGGTGGCGCCCGTAGCTCAGTCAGTAGGGCATGGGCCAAATAATACCAAGGCTGGCCGGCTTGAACCCGGCCCGGGGACCAGCTAAAACAACACAATGACAACTGCAATAAAAAAATTGGCCAGGCACTCTGGCGGCATCTGTAGTCCCAGCTATTTGGGAGGCTGAGGCAAGAGAACTGCTTAAAAGCCCAAGAGTCTGAGGTTGCTGTGAGCTGTGATGCCACAGCACTCTATCCAGGATGACAGCTTGAGGTGCTGTCTAAAAAAAAAAAAACAACAAAAATATCCAAAAAAAGTATTATCAATAAAATAAAGAGTAACAAATAAACTATATTTTATCAAAATTAACACTTTTTTTTTTTTGGCAGTTTTTGACCAGGGCTGGGTTTGAACCTGCAGCCTCTTGCATATGGGGCTGGTGCCCTACTCCTTTGAGCCACAGGTGCCACCCCTCAAACAACTTTTGTGTTCAAATAAAGTAAAAAAGACAAGCCCCTAAATGGGAAAAAATATTTACAAATCATGTCTGGTAAGGGGCTAGCACTCAAAACATATAAAGAATTTACCAACTCAGTAATAAAAAGACAAATAATCCAATTTAAAAGTCAATAAACAGGGAAGCGCCTGTGGCTCATTGAGTAGGGCGCTGGCCCCATATACCAAAGGTGGTGGGTTCAAACCTGACCTCGGCCAAACTGCAAAACAGAAAAACAGCCGGGCATTGTGGAAGGCACCTGTAGTCCCAGATGCTAGGGAGGCTGAGGCAAGAGAATCACCTAAGCCCAGGAGTTGGTTGGTGTGAGTTGTGTGATGCCTCGGCACTCTACAAGGACGATAAAGGGAGACTATGTCTCTACAAAAAAAAAAAAAAAAGTCAATACAACAGCTTGGCATGATGGCTCACACCTGTAATCCTAGTAGGAGGCCAAGGTGGGTAGATTGCTTGAGCTCAGGCGTTCAAGACTTGTCTGAGTAAGTGCAAGATTCCTACTCTACTAAAAATAGAAACACTAGCCAAATGTGGTGGCGCTAATAATAATCCCAGCTACTCAGGGAGGCTGAGGCAGGAGGATCACTTGAGCCCAGGAGTTTGATGCTGCTGTGAGCTATGATGCCATGGCACTCTACACAGGGACACAGAGTAAGACTATCTCAAAAAGGGCAGCACCTGTGGCTCAGTGAGTAGGGCGCCAGACCCATATGCCAGAGGTGGCGGGTTCAAACCCAGCCCCAGGCCAAAAAAAACCCTGCAAAATAAATCAAAAAAAAAGATTTAAAAAAAAAAAAAAAAAAAGACTATCTCAAAAAAAAAAAAAATCAACAAAGTATATAAAGAGACATTTATCCAGAGATACATAACTGGCTATTCAGCACATGAAAAGATGCTCAATTGACAGTAGTAATTAAAAAAATGCAAATCCAGAGAGGTGCCTGTGGTTAAGTGGATAGGGCACCAGCCCCCATATACTGAGGGTGGTGGGTTGAACCCGGTCCCGGACAAACTGCAACAAAAAAATAGCCGGGTGTTGTGGTGGGCACCTGTAGGCCCAGCTACTACAGGGAGGCTGAGGCAAGAGAATCACCTAAGCCCAGGAGATGGAGGTTGCTGTGAGCTGTGATGTAACAGCACTCTACCAAGGGTGAATGACACTCTGTCCAAAAAAAAAAAGACAAATCTAAATCAAAACCACCCTGAGATACGACTTCATAACCACCAGGATGGCTATAATACAAAGTGTAAACTAAGCGTTGGTGAGGATATGGAGAAATTGGAACCCTCATACATTGCTGGTGGGAATGGTACAGGCTCTATGGAGAATAGTTTGGCAATTCTGCAAAAAATTAAACACAGAGTTCCCATGTGACTCAGAAATTTCTCTCTTAGGTATATATGCAAGAAACTGAAAACAGAGGCCTACATAAAAACTTGTATGCCAATGTCCAAAGCAGTATTATTATTGTTATTTTTTGAGACAGTCTCACTCACTATGTTGCCCTTGGTACATTGCTGTGGCGTTACAGCTCACAGCAACCTCAAATTCTTGGGATTAAGCGATTCTGTTGCCTCAGCCTCCCGAATAGCTGGGACTACAGGTATCTGCCACATCACCTGGCTATTTTTTGGTTGCAAATGTCATTGTTCCTCCGCAGGCCCAGGCTGGGCTCGAACATACCAGCCTTGGTGTATGTGGCTGGCGCCCTACTCATTGAGCTATGGGCACAGAGCCAGCAGTATTACTCTTTTTTTAAAATTTGAGACAGAGTCTCATTACATTGCCCTTGGTAGAGTCACAACTCACAGCAACCTCAAACTCCTGGGCTTAAGTGATTCTCTTGCCTCAGCCTCTCATGTAGCTAGGACTACAGGCGACCACCACAACGTCCAGCTATTTTTTGTTGCAGTTGTCGTTGTTTAGCTGGTCCGGGCTGGGTTCAAACTCGCCACCTTCCGTGTATGTGGCTGGTACCCTAGCTGCTGAGCTACAGGAGCCAAGCCCAGCAGAATTATTCTTAATAGTCAAAAAGCAGAAACATGTCCGGGTGCGGTGGCTCACACCTGTAATCCTAGCACTCTGGGAAACTGAGGTGCGTGGATTGTCTGAGCTCAGGTTCGAGACCAGCCTGAGCCAGAGTGAGACCCCATCTCTAAACATAGCTGGGTGTTGTAGCAAGGCCTGTAGTCCCAGCTACTTGGGAGGCTGAGGCAAGAGAATTGCGTAGGCCCAAGAGTTAGAGGTTGCTGTGAGCTGTGATGCCGAGGCACTCTACCGAGGGCAACAAAGTGAGACTCTGTTAAAAAAAAAAAAAGTAGAAACAACCCAAATGGCCATCAATGGATTAACGGACAAAAACCACTGAATTATATACTTTTAATGGGTGAATGCTATGGTATGTGAATTATATCTGAAAAAATCTTTTGCCCCCAAAAAGCCTCTGAGAACTCTAGACTTCTTGGCCACCATAACAAATCTGCCTATAGACAGGATCTCTCTTTTTTTTTTTGTGGAGACAGTCTTACTTTAATTAGAAATACTGCTGGGCTCGGCACCTGTGGCTCAATGGGCTAAGGCGCCAGCCACGTACACCTGAGCTGGCGGGTTTGAATCCAGCCCGGCCCGCCAAACAACGACGGCCGGGCGTTGTGGCAGGCGCCTGTAGTCCCAGCTACTTGGGAGGCAGAGGCAAGAGACTCGCTTGAACCCAGGAATGGGATGTTGTTGTGAGCTGTGATGCCACGGCACTCTCTCCAGGGTGACAGCTTGAGGCTCTGTCTTGAAAAATAAAAAAAAGAAATACTGCTGAACTGTTTTGTTCCGGCAGTAACTTTTTTATTTTTACATATACATGTGATTATTAGGTTTCCACTTTTTGCCTTCACAGAATTAAAAAGGCTTAATATTTAATAACAACAACAGTGTTTAAGATAAGAGCTAGAGGGCAGTGCCTGTGGCTCATCGAGTAGGGTACTGGCCCCATATACTGAAGGTATTTCGGCCGAACTGCAAAACAGAAAAATAGCCGGGCGTTGTGGCGGGCACCTGTAGTCCCAGCTACTTGGGAGTCTGAGGCAAGAGAATCGCCTAAGCCCAGGATTTGGAGGTTGGTGTGAGCTGTGTGATGCCACAGCACTCTACTGAGGGCAATAAAGTGAAACTTTGTCTTTCTCTACAAAAAAAAAAAAAAAAAAAGATAAGGACTAGAAACAAAAACCTCGAAAAGAATGAAAGACGATAAATATTCAGAAAAGAAATCAGACGATTACTGCATCAAAATATTAAGAAATATTAATAATAATGTAAAGAAAGCAACATTCATATTGTCAAATAAGAGTATGTCTACTATAGAATGCTTTAACTCTGAGGCTCAGTATGGACTCATCAGTTAACTTATTTTTTTTTCCAAAGTCTCAAAAAATAGACAACTAATATTTATAAATAAAAGTAAAAGATAATTTCAAAAAACAAACCATGCCAAATCTTATAGACAACAGAAAAAGAAAAAATAATTCAAAGTCATTTTACTTAATCAGAATACACCTGATATTAAAATTAGAGAAAATATATTGTTATAAAGGGAAATTACAAACATATTTCACTTATAAATGAGGATGCAATATCCTAAACAACATATTAGGTTATTTTTCAACTGTGATATAAAATGAATGGGTATTACTCTTCATTGAATACGTGTAACTTGGATACCCATGAGTATTAGGTATGCTGACTCAAGGTATAACAGTTTATGTTACCTGTGTAGGAACATTTTATTATCAGTAAAAAACATGATGCTAAGGCAAAAGATTGCAGTTACATTAGACTCTGTCATTTACTTGCTATATAACTTTAGATAAGTTACAATCATCAATATTTTCTTCCGCAAAATGAGAAAAAATTTTAAAATGTTCCATGTGAGCTTTTCAGTGTTCTTGTGAGGCTTGATCCAGATAGCAAATGTGAAGCCATCTATCACATATAATAGGTGGAAGACACTAATATTTACTAAATACCTTCTTCATGACAAATAAAAAAAAATGCACAAATATACTATTCATCTCAATAAAGAATGGGAGGGAAGTAATGGCTTTTTCTTTCTGTTCTCATATTTGTAAATTTTTAAATAAAGCAGAATGCTGATACATAAGGTCAAAAGTCTTGCAGTCACAGCATTACAAAACAGCATTCCAAAGTCTAATTATTAATCAACAAATGGATAAACAACTACAGTCTATCTAGACAACAGAGTATTTAGTCAGAAAAAGGAATGAAGTACTGATACTTGCTGCAATGTGAATTAACCCTGAAAACTTGTTAAGTGAAAGAAGTCATAGTATGTAATTCTGTTTATATGAAATATCCAGAATAGGTAAATTCACCAGAAAGTAGACTGGTGGTTACCAGAGGCTGAGGGGAGAGGAAGGGAAAATGGGGAGCTACTGCTTAATGAGCATAGGTTTTTGTTTTGTTTGTTTTTTGAGAAAGAGTCTCACTTTGTCGCCCGTGGTAGAGTGCCATGGCACAGCATCACAGCTCACAGCAACCTCCAACTCTTGGGTTCAAGGGATTCTCTTACCTCAGCCTCTCCAGTAGCTGGGACTACAGCCGCTGCCACAATGCCTGGCTATTTTTATTTTTGGGTTGTAGTTGTCATCGTTGTTTGGCAGGCCCAGGCTGGATTCAAACCTGCCAGCTCTGGTGTATGTGGCTGACACCCTAGCCGCTGAACTATAGGAGCCCAGCCAAGCATAGGGTTTTTTCTTTTTGATGATACTAATAAAATGTTTAGTTCTATTTAATTCAATCTAGTTCAGTACCTCATAAAGTTATATACAACCAGATAGAGGTGGTAGCTGCACAACACTGTAAATGTACTAAATGCCACTAAGTATCAAATGGCTTTTATCATTTTATTTTACCTCAATAAAACCAAACCCTTTACCAAGACATTTCAATGGAGAGTGATATTCTTTTCAACAAATGGTGTTGGAAAAACCAGATAGATCCACATACAGAAGGATGTTGAACCCTTTCCTTATACTTTCCACTGCAATTAACTCAAAATGGATCAAAGGCTTAAATATAAGTTCTGAAACTATAAAACTCTCATAATGTAGGAGTTAATTTTCATGATTATAGGTTAGGCCACAGATTCATAGATATAAAATCAAATGCAGGGCGGTGCCTGTGGCTCATCGAGTAGGGCGCCAGTCCCAAATATGGAAGGTGGCGGGTTCAAGCCTGGCCTCGGCCGAACTGCAAAAACAGAAAAATAGCCAGGCGTTGCAGTGGGTGCCTATAGTCCCAGCTACTCGGGAGGCTGAGGCAAGAGAATCGCCTAAGCCCAGGAGTTTTGGAGGTTGCTGTGAGCTGTGTGACGCCATGGCACTGTACAGAGGGGGATAAAGTGAGACTCTGTCTCTACAAAACAAACAAACAA
>CAUYRH010150289.1:0-17751 GCA_963574655.1 Perodicticus potto | reverse complement strand
AAGACTGAAAATCACATTATAACAAAGATATCTGTACCAGAATGTTTATTGCAGCCTAATGCATAATTGCCAAGACATGGAAGAAGCCCAAGTGTCCATCGACCCAAAAATGGATTAATAAATTGTGGTATATGTACACCATGGAATATTGTGCAGCCTTAAAGAAAGATGGGGACTTTAACTCTTTCATGTTTGGATGGAGCTGGAACATACTCTTCTAAGTAAAGTATCTCAAGAATGGAAGAAAAAGTATCCAATGTACCCAGCCCTACTATGGAACTAATCTATAGCTTTCATATAAAGACTATAACCTAATTATAGCATAAGAATATGGGGAAAGATGAGAGGGAGGGGAGGGGAGGGGCAGGATAGGTGGAGGGAGGATAATTGCTGGGATCACACCTACGGTGCATCTTAGAAGGGTGCAGGTGAAACTTACTAAATGCAGAGCATAAATGTCTTAACACAATAACTAAGAAAATGCCATGAAGGCTATGTTAAGCAATTTGATTAAAATATTTCAGATTGTATATGAAACCAGCACATTGTCCCCCATGATTGCATTAATATACACAGCTATGATTTAATAAAAAAGAAAAAAAAAATCTAACCAACTTCTAAATGAAATATCTTCTATTCTCTTTTGGTAAAAACTATAGCTATATAAAGATCTGACATATTTCACATATTTCCTCTAAAATATGAATGGAGATTATGACTTGCTGTTATGTATTTTCCAGTGTCATGTGAAATGGTTTTAAATGTCAAGTATAATTTTTAATACCCTTGGAAACTGTGAATGCACCAAAAAGAGAAAGAGGGGGGAAGAGAATGGGAAAAGAAAAAATAAAAGATATCTACCACTCCTGGGAGGTAACTTTTTAGTCATGCGATAATAAGCACATTAATTAATATTTGCTCTGATGTGAGAAGTTCCTCCATTCAGTCCTTCCTACACTCTGAAATAATGTGCATCTTTCAAATTAACAGCAACATAATTCAAACACAGAGTTTGGAATAGTCACTCTTTTACTTGAGGATACAGGGTAAGAGTTGCGAAGAATAGTTTCACTGAGATCTAATCAGTATTAGGGATGAGATCAGCTGTTTAGTGTTATAAATGTTTTCTGTACTGGAGCTGAGGTCAGATTCTAAGAACAAAGTCAACCATTTCTTCTTTTTAATTTTTTCGCTCCTTCTTTAATATATTAATTTATATTTGTTTGTGATATGTGGGCCTCACTGAGAAATTCAATCCGCTTGGCTGTGTCTAAAGACAATTTTTTTTTCTCAAATATCATTGTACTTTCGGAGACTGACGTGGGAGGATTATTTGAGATTTGAGTTTGAGAACAGCCGGAGCAAGAATAAGACTCCATCAATGGAGTCAAATCTTTGTATTGTCAACTAAAGAAATATTGAAATACCATTGTTAATATTTTTATTTTTATAAATATTCAATACAGTTTCATTAAACTTTCAAAATTAAGTTGTGCATGGTGGTGTGTACCTATAGTCTCAGAGCTACCTGAGAGATTGAGACAGGAGGATTGTTTGAGCCCAGGAGTTGGAGGTTGCTGGGAGCTATAATGACTGCCCTGTGGCCAGTGTGATAGTCAGATTCTATCTTAAAATATATATTACATACATACATATATATATACATATATACATACATATATACATACATGTATGTATATGCATTTGCATTAGTAATAATCCTGAGGACATTTTAGGTAACCGATACACATGCGTATTTTTGAATGAATGTTATTATCATGATATTATTTTAGATTTAAGATTTAGTAAATAGACTATGAAATTCTTTTTTTTTTTTTGACAGAGTCTCACTGTGTCACCCTTGGTAGAGTGCCATGGCATCATACCTCACAGCAACCTCAAATTCTTGGGCTCAAGTGATCCTCTTGCCTCAGCCTCACTATTTTGAGAGACAGAGGATCGCTCTTGTTCAGACTGGTCTAGAACTCCTGAGCTCAGGAAGTCCACCTGCCTCAGCCTCCCAGAGTGCTAGGATTACAGGCGTGAGCCACCATGCCTGACCCAGAGGATACAATTTTTAATATGGTTTAAAATATTGCACTATTGTTATTCCTATAATTTTGTGCTGAGAGACAATTCTCCATAGGTCTCTCACCTGTTTGCATGTGTCACAAGCAAAAGCACTGACTGAATTTTTTTCTTATACTTTTAGGAATGTCTTTACAGCCAATAGCCTTGGAAAATGGATAGAATGTCCCTCCAGAATAAAAAGATGCTTTACTTACTCTCCAGTTATAATAAAGATGGTGTCTTCCTCTGGAGCAAAGGGCAGACATTGCAACTGACATGATAAAAAATCTGAGCTACCTAACTCAGTCTCCCTTCCATGTAACGCAACCTACTGCATGGATAACTACCCCCTAACCCTCTCCATGCTTTCCTCCGGGTATCAGAGTTTAGAAAAAAAAAAGAAATGTGATACTCTGGTTACTGCTATTTCTTTGAGTAAAAAAGTTCTTTGACTGTAATGCTGGAGTCTTGCTTTTACTGCCAGCATCCATGAAACTGTGGCATGATTTGGTAGCTAGAAGCCGTATAAGATCTCGGACCATGCGCAGTTCTTAATATTTTCCCTGATAATGTTGGGATGGTGGAATACTGATACTGGCAAAAGCTCATCTTTCTGGAAAAAGAAAAATTAAGTCTTCACATGCTGATTAATGGTGCTCTGGGAAAATTCATGGGATCATTTTGGAAAAAATGGACAAAATGATATGGTCAAGCAGGCATCCACTTAACTGGCTGTTATCAGGGTTGTAACCTTGGATATGGCAAAAATACTTTACCAATATATACAAGTATCTCACAACTCAATAATAAGAGGACAACAAATCCAATTAAAACTAGGCAAAATATTTGAGATATTTCACAAACTATGATATATGAATGGTCAGTAAGCAACTGAAAATATATCAAATCATTTCTCATTAGCAAAATACCTATTAAAACCACACTGAGGTACTGCTATTAAAAGCATAATGAGATATAACTATACACTCACTAGAATATTTAACATTAAAAGATTGAAAATGTCTATTATTGACATTTTCATTAGTTGCTTAAGGAAATACACAAAATTACAATGCCTTTACAAAATAGTGTGGCAATTTCTTATAAACATTCATTTCACATACGATTCACCAATTCTACTCCTGGTTATTTAATGAAAAAACTGCAAAAATATGTTTATACAAAAACTTGCACAAAATGTTTATGACAGCTTTGTTGATAATGGCCATGAATTGGAAATACCCCAAGTGCCCATCACTAGGTAAAATAATAAACAGATTGTATTATGACAAAACTTGGTTTATTGCCCAAAAATCATTAGGAGTGAACTACTGATTCACTAACAACAGGGATGAATCAAAAACATTACGCTGAGTAAAAAAAATCACAAGTAAGTGCCCCCTAGAATGATTCTATTTATATATAATTTTAGGAAAGTTAAAGCTAATCTACAGGGACAGGAAAAAAAAAAAAGACTAGTGGTTACTTGGAACTGGCAGTATGAGGGACTAACTACAAAGGTATATAAGAGGACATTTCAGGATGTTGTAAATGAATACAATATTTGTCTATGCCTTTTGAACTTTTATGCTTAAATCATAGATTTTTTTGCTGTTTTTTTAAATCATGGATGTTTTATTTCATGTAAATTTTGTGTGTGCCTTAAATTTTTTAATTTAAAACTTGAATGTTTTTATGTCATTAAAATAAATGATTCAAGAAAAAAGTGATAATTTAAGAGGGAGGATTGGAGGATTTTCTAATAATTTGTAAAATATTCTTTACATTTTACTTTTAATACATAAAAGATAACTTGAAAGAAATAAAAGGCAGTTGCTACTTAGCCATGAAAAAGCAGAGTGTTTCCATAATACTCCTTTAAAAAAGCACAGTTCATGCAAGTGTAGAAATAAAATAATAAGAATACCAGAAATACATTTTCACATTTGTTTTTAATTTAATATGTTTCCTTCTGCGAAACAAAAACTGTCTGAGGTCAGATAACTTTCTCATTTGATGCGGGTGCTTGGAACTCTGCTTAATGTAGAGGAGGAAGTTAAATTGTTATCTGCCTCCTGAATGGATATGTCAGTTTCTAATTTCACTTCTTCTAGATCAAATTCTATTTATTGGTGTTACAAGTGGTTTCTCATAGACCAATTTTAAAAAATGGTGTCAGTTAAATTGTCCCGATTTACACTCATTATGTTAGGCATTCAGTTGCTGCTAGGACCATTTATGGGTCACTGCAGTGACTCACAGGTATTGCCTATTGCAGAGCTGCGGCTAACCCGCTGTACTTGACCTTCACTCAGAGATTCCAAGCAGCGGACAACAGGGACAGCAATTGGCTCTCAGATAAGCTTGAACTCACAATAAAAAATAAAATAAATATGAAGGTCATCAATGTATAGTGAAAATAATTACCTTTTGCATAACGAGAGCTGATGCTTTTATGAAAAGATAACAATGGCGGGATTTTCCATCATTTTGCTTCCTGCCTCTCTTGTAGTCAGTGCTCACTTCACTTTTTGTAAAATTATACAGCATTTACTGCAGATTGCATAGCTTTTCAGGATAGGCAATTTTGACATAGTTTCCACAAGTGCCTGGTTGAGTTAATACGGAAGAAATATATTCTATATAACATGTTCTCATTTGGAAAATTATCAAAATTACCAAATGGATTCGTACTGTGACAAGAAGGTAGTCCCAGATTGTGGGATAACACATGAAAAATAGAGGAACTGGAAAGGTTATTCTTCACAGCCAACCTAAGAAAACAATAACAATTTAGCCCTTCACTAATATCTTTATATGTATATGAACACATCATGCACATAACACATTAACACATTTTAGATATATATGTGCATAAATGTATGTATATAGCTACCAAAGTTCCTATAATAATGCTGAGTAAAACCAAAAGGCTTTATCTTGAAACTCAGTTGAGCTTCATCTGTATCATGTTATCTTACATTTGGAACTGAACTGGTAAACCAGAATTTGACAACCCTGATTGAAGGACTCAATTTGAGAATGTAGCTTCCTAAGATGAAAGGAATCTCTTTCAATAGCTCTGATAGGGGAATGATACCACTTTCAACCATCAGTTTTTCATCCATTGTCACATTTTACTTAAATCACTTGAATTCTCTAAACAAGTGTTTGAGGTTTATTTTAGAATTTTTCTAAAACCCTTCAATTTCTTTTGAACCTGTCATCTCCTGGTGTGGTTAAGAAAGCAGTGAGGGCAGGGCAGGCCAGCAGCACAACTGGGACGTGGGGAATGTGCTTTGTTGCTGTTGTCAGCCTCCTCTCCCCTAGGCTTTGTATCCTATGAATGATGTGTGTTCATCCACCTCCCACAGCACCTAGAACCCCCAAATTACTTGGCTTATCACACCTTCAAAAACTGCTATTGGCAAAGACGCTGAAAACATTCAGCCATGTATAGGCATGCGTGACTGTTAAGCCTCTGTCTGCCGTACTCCTCAGAATTTATTTGCTTTTAGAGAATTCAGATTTCAGCTGAAGAAGTAAAGTTAACAAGTATGATTTCAGATACTAGGGCATTTACAAACTTCTTGCACAATTAGTAATGCAACTGCCTAAATTGATTCATTACTAAAAGATGACTTTTCATGATAATGAGGCTTCTATGAAAGGACTCCAATTGGATAATCTTCGTGCTGTGTATATATGCTGTGACAAGTGACCCAGGTGTTAACCTCATTTCAGAAGCTCCCTTTCATTTATATAAGGCATTTGATAACTTTAACCAGTCTAAACCATATATGGATAGGTTTTCTTTTTCAATATGTTTTCAGCATAAGTCTCAATGTTTTCAGAATATAGGACTTGGAGAATGATTGAACACTTTGGAAAAATAAATGAAATAATTTTCCTTCTTGCAGAATACAGGGTTATCACATAAAATTACAAGTAAGAAAAAAATCTTTGAAGTTGGACCTCCACAGGGAAATTCTGATGGCATCAATTCATACTAGTAGTTTGACCTTAGGTGTATTATTACATTAAACCATATATGAGTCAGGTCCTTGTTAATAAATTCCTTATTTATCTTCATCAGTAAACTGGGGGTAGCAATAGAACCCCCATCTTGAATTGTGAGAATGAATGTGTAACATGCACCAGGTACAGGCAAAACACTGAATTAACATTAATTTTTGTCTTTCCTGGGAAGGTTGCATTTAGTATAAAGTGGAATGGTCATAGCTGCTGGTTTCTCAAAAACTGAGATGATTGATAATCTAAAAGTTAAGAGTAAAGTACACAGTTGTGATTTAATGAAAAAAAAAAAAAAATACTGGCTCGGCGCCTGTGGCTCAATGGGCTAAGGCGCCAGCCACCTACACCCGAGCTGGCGGGTTTGAATCCAGCCCAGGCCCGCCAAACAACAACAATGGGTGCAACCAAAAAATGGGAGGTAGAGGCAAGAGACTCACTTGAGCCCAGAAATTGGAGGTGCGATGAGCTATGATGCCACAGCACTCTATCCAGGGTGACAGCTTGAGGCTCTGTCTCAAAAAAAAAAAACTACTTACATAAACAATTAACATATTTTCTAAATCTTTACAAAATCATATGAGTTATAACTGCTTTTCAGAGATGGTTCTTGAAAGTAAGGTTACACAGGAAAAGTTTCATTTTAATAAGCATCCAAATCATGACTTGGACTTGAAATTTCTAGGCTAAAATACCGTCTTGTAAAGCACAGTTGCCATCCGTGAAGTATCATATCCTGTGCAGCTGGGAGTGAAGGGGAGTTGTTGGAATAAAGAGGTTTCTTCACGGCATATCAAGGATTCTAATGTACCAGAAACCCCAGATATGGTTTAGGTGAGTGGTTGTGTCCCCAGTATGATGAGATTGTTGTGGTGATTGTTGGCTGAATGTGACCTTAAACCTTCAAAGACCTGTCAGCCAGTTGCACACCTTTTCGTGCTCTGTACTCGTAAGAGTTACATTTAGATTCTAACTGCAGTCAGAGAAAACTAAGTTAATAAGACATTACTAACCTCCAAATGTATCCAGGAAATTGAGTTAAACTTTCATGTGAAGGTTAAATTGACCTTTAACAGAACTGTTCTCTAATTTTTCTTCTTTCCCTTTTCTCTTTGCACCTTGCCTCAATCCACCTTTCCATTTATCATTGTAAGGGCATTATTTCATCTTTTTCTAAGGCTTTCTCTCTTTCATCCTCTTTCTTTCAACCTGGCCTTCACATATCTTATTTCCTTTAAATCCTGTATTCTCTGAACTCTTTTCCCATATTTATCTCACACTTTTACTCTTATTTTCATGGTATCTCACAGCCCTGGGAACTTAGTAAGTTTCTAGGGACACTTGTTTAATATTTTATAGTTTAGAGGGCCTGAGATATACTGGGAGATCATTTCGTTTATCCCTTTATTTTGCCTACAAAAATTGAGGGACATTTTTTAGTGTAAATAGTTTGCCAGCAGATTATCACCTAATACTAATATTTAGTTTCTATATACAATTCAATAATATTCAGTTATAATTCACCAATATTTTTACCATCTTTATACTTACTTGAATTGCCTTTTTCAGTATGTGCTGCAGTAACTATTGTGTGCCTATACTATTTTTGTATTTACATATTTCACAGATGAGGGAGAATCTTGTTGACATTATCCAGATGCTGCTCTTTATTAAATGAAGTACTTAGAAGGTACTTTTTTTGTTGTCATTATTAAAAGGGCATTGTGCTAAAGTTTCTTTTTTTATTAGTAAATTTTATTTATTATTATTATTTTGAGACAGAGTCTCACTTTGTTGCCCTAGGTAGAGTGCTGTGGCATCACAGCTCACAAAAACCTCAAACTCTTGGGCTTAAGTGATTTCCTTGCCTCAGCCTTCCGAGTAGCTGGGACTACAGGTGCCCACCACAATGCCTGGTTATTTTTAAAGACAGGGTCTCACTCTTGCTCAGGCTGGTCTGGAACCTGTGAGCTCAAGCATTCCATCCTCCTCAGCCTCCCAAAGTGCTAGGAGTACAGTAATTTAGTTTTTTGATTTATAGCAAAATTGATCAGAGAGTACAGGGAATTTCCATAAAATTTCTGTCCTCAGACACATGTACAATCTCTATCACTGTAGACATACCCAACACACTTGAGTGAATATTTGTTACAGCAAATGAATCTACATGAACACATAATTACCACCCGAGTCTATAGTTTACATTGGGGTTTAAATTTAATATAAAGACGTGTGTCTGCCATGAAGCTCGTACAGAAAGGTTACAGTGTGATAGATATCCTCTGGGTTCTGCCTACTCATTGCTCCCTACCCTACCCTAGCAACCTCTGACCTGTGTACCGTCTCTACAATTTTGTCTCTTCAGAATGTCATATAGCTGGAATCGTAGTTGGAATCAAAAGAAATCATTGAAGATTGGTTTCTTTCATTAATAACATGTATTTAAGTTTTGCTTATGTTTTACTTTGTGGTTTAATAGATGACTTTTTTTTTCAACTGCTTGTTAATTTTCTACTTTATGGATGTACCAGTTTATCCATTTACTCATCGGAAGACATCTTGGTTGCTTCCAAGATTTGGCAATTGTGAAAAAAAGATGCTATAAACATCTGTGTGCATTATTTTATTAGGAAGTAAATGTTCAGTTCAGTTGGGTAAATACTAAGGAGTGTAATTGCTGGATTGAATGATACTAGTATGTTTAGTTTTATAAAAAAATGAGAAAATAGCTTCAAAACACCCTGTACCATTTTGCCCTACACCAGTAATGAATAAAATCTCCAGTTGTGGTGGCACCTGTGGCTCACAGGAGTAGGGCGCCAGCCTCATATGCCAGAGGTGGTGGGCTGAAACTCAGCCCTGGCCAAAAACTGCAAAAAAAAAAAAATCTCCCATTGTTCCACATCCTTACTATCATTTTGTGTCACTAATGTTTTGGATTTCAGCCATTCTATTAGGTGTGTTATTTCATAGTCTTAATTTGCAGTTCCTCAATGAGTTATCATGTTGAACATCTTTTCATATGCTTATTTATAATCTGCATATATTCTTTCTGAAGCATCTATTCAGAACTTTTGCTCATGTTTGCTCATGTTTTAATTGGGTTCATTTTTTGCTACCGAGTTTTATGTGTTTTTTGTATGTTTTAGGTATTAGTCCATTATCAGATGCATCCTTCACAAATATTTTTCTTTAATCTGTACCACGTCTTCTCATTCTTATCACAGTGATTTTGGCAAATCAGGCTTCTTCAAATTGTAATACAGTTTATCAATTATTTTTGTAATGAAGCTTATCAATTATTTTGTCTGCATGGATCCTGCCTTTAGTGTTATGTCCAGAAAGAAAGCACCACATGCAAAGTCACCTACGTAATTTCCCTTCTATCTTCTAAAAGTTTTATAATTTTACACTTCCATTTAAGTCAATTTTGAGTTATTTTTTTGAAGGAGGGTCTGTATAGATTCAACTGTGATTATCCATTTCTTCCGATACCAATGGTTAAAATACTATCTTTGCTCAATTCCCTGTGCTCTTTTGTCAAAGATCAGTTGCCGATGTTTATGCGAGTCTATCTCTGGGTTTTCTATTCTGTTCCATTTATCTGTTTGTGTATATACATATAGATATACACATAGAGTCACGCAAACGTATACATACATACAGGTATACATCTATAGATACATACATACGTAATATACACGTATAACCATAAATATATACATACATAGATGTATATATCTATAGATACATACATACATAATATATACGTATAACCATAAATATATACACACATATATACACACACACATATATATGTATCTCTTTGCTAATACTGAACGGTCTTGATTTCCAATGCATTTTAGTAGTTGGTATTGTCCATAGTTAGAATTTGTTCTTCAATACTGAGTTTGCTGTTCTGGATCTTTTGCCTCTCCATATATACTTTAAAAACAGTTTGTTGATGTCCACAAAATACTTGCTGAAATTTTGACTGGCATTGCTTTGAATCTATCAATTAAGTTGTGAACAGCTGATGTTTTGACAAATGAATCTTCTTATCCACAAATATGGAATATCTTCCTATTTATTGTATCATTTGATTTCTTACATCAAGATTAGGTAGTTTTCCTCAGATAGCTTTTGTACATATTTTGTTGGCTACATATCTGTATATTGTTTAGAAGGCAAGAAATTCTCTGAGGTTTTTTTTTTTTTAATTTCAGCTAGTCCTTATTTCTCCTTCACTTCTGGATGGTTATTTTTCAATGTACGGAATTCTAAGTTGGTTGATTTTTGTTCTTTTTCCCCAACACCTATTGACTCCACTGTCTTTTTACTTGCATATTTCTGAGGAGAAGTTGAGATAATTCTGATGTGTGTTTCTGAATAGATAAGGCATTCCCCTATTCCAAATTCTTTCAGAAATTTTTTAATCTTTAATTTTTTTGTAGTCTTCTTGTCTTTTTTTTGTTCATTTGTTTGCCCCCCCCATTTATTCTCCTTGTTATCTTCTGAGTTTGTTGGTTCTGTGGTTTGGTATCTGACATTAATTTGAGATATCAAATAGTCAGTCATTATTGCTTGAAATATTTATTGCTTTTGGTTCTTTCACTTTTTTCTTTTTAGCATCCCTATTATGTATACTTACACGTTTTGTAGTGGTTCACAATTCTTGAATATTCTATTTCATTGTTTTCCATCCTTTTTCTCTTTGCTTTTCAATTTTGGAAGACTGTATTATTATATCTTCATGCTAAGGTGTTTTTTCCCCCACCCAGCTGTGTCCAGTCTACTAGTGAGCCCATCATTGGCATCTTTGTTTTGGTTATGATGTTTGATCACTCACATTTCTTAAATTCTTTCTTAGAATTTCCATTTCACTGCTGACATTAGTTATCATTCTTGCATGTTGTCTACTTTTCCTATTAAATCCCTTAGCATATTAATGAGAGATTTGCAAAATCCTGGTTTGATAATGCCAATTTTTCTGGTTTATCTGACTGTAATTATGATGTTTGTTCAGTGTCTTTAAACTGTGTTTTTAATATTTTAGTATAGTAATTGCAGTGAATGGGACTTTGGCAATATATTGGTAACAAGTTGGGACAGGATATATTCACTCTAGCCCTGGAATCATATCTTTAAGTTTCTGTGTGGACTGTTTTTCTTTCTTATTTATACTTTCCACCATCACTGTATTTAGATGGTGATACATCTATAAAAAACATAACACTCATAGCAAAGACCTAAATAAAAATTGCATTGCATATATTTCTGTGTTTAATGAAGAAAAAATACACTATTTTTAATTTTTTTTGTCTTACCACGGAGAAACTTAATTATATCAGGGAAGAAGTAAACAGAAAAGTTTTGTTGACGATGATAATGACGACTGTGGTGGTGGTAGTATTAGAAATGGAAAAAAGTTCTGTGGCTCGGTGTTAATTAATAGGCCATGATTAGATGGACATTAGGTACTAATTCAACAATTTATGTGAGAAAATAAATAGCAAATCTAAATATTCTATAAGCTATGTGGGAGGCTGAGGCAAGAGAATCGCTTAAGCCCAAGAGTTTGAAGTTGCTGTGAGATGTGATGCCAAGACACTCTACCCAGGGTGACATAATGAGATTCTGTCTCAAAAAAGAAAAGAAAAGAGGACACAATTACAAATAATTTTGATTTGCGGCATGAAGAAGACAATGTACTGGGCAGCGCCTATGGCTCATCGAGTAGGGCGCCGGCCCCATATACCAAGGAACTCTACCGAGGGCGAAAAAGTGAGACTCTGTCTCTAAAAAAAAAAAAAAAAAAGAAGAAGAAGAAGAAGAAGACAATGTATTTATTATAAAAAAAAAAAAAGGTACTGTTACAGGTGCTATGTGAAATAGGAAAAATGAATAGGGATAGAAAGGAGAAAAACCACTAGGACATTTGAATCTATTTCCATGTATAGGATTACGATAATTTTCAAATAAAACAGAATTTCCTGCAGAAATTTATTCTATGCTTATCAGAGAGATTTAAGAAAATAGTATTGTGTTGTTAAGAGAAATCTTTATTCCTGAAAAAATAAACTGTGCAAATCTACACCAATGAACGTTTACAAATTAGACATGTCAGCAATTGAATATCAGAAAAACACAATCACCAAAACATGAAATGTTTTATCAGATAATATGAGTAAATAAATGCTTAATTATTAGAATATACAATTTATTTAAATTTTAAGTAATCATTAGGAAATTAACATTTTATGCCTGCCTAGGGCTGTGTTTATATCAACCCAATTATTATGTTATGGTCTGCTCACTAGAAGTACCGAATTCTTGAATAAAGGACTAAAATTAATTTTGAACAATTGGTTAGGGGAGTCAAATTAGAATTTTAAAGATGGAAGTCATATTTGCCTATGATATAAACCACCATGACCAGCAATCCTTGAGAGAGTATCAGACTAATATAAAATTAACATTTGATATCTGCATATATCTACTGACGTGTAAGAACATTGTTCATTTACCTACTTAACTGATTAGCACATTCAAAACTTACCTTAGAGAAATTCTATTCATTTTAAAATCATAAGGATTCTGTATTGGAGTTGGACTTGATGAAGTGATGAAGTATGTGCCTATATTATTTCAAGATGTGTTTTAGTAAGAAAATTGGTTTGAGAGACTGGTAATTCTGGCAGATTTTCTCTAAGGCAATTAATTGTCATACCTAATTTTTAGTCTATCAAAGATAGAGTGTGGTTTGGAATATGATGAAGTGATCTTAAACTATTTTCTTTCTGATACTGCAGATGATTTCAAATAATGATGACATGTTTTGTCCAATAAAGAGAAGATGAAATAAATAAAGGATTATCTTATTTCTTGCCATTTGGATATTGTATTGTTTTTATTAATGCCACTCTACAATTGCAGAATGAAATCATTTTCCAAAGGTTATAGCAGTTATTATTTTTCATATGGTATATTTTTAGTTTTTAATGGATCATGGATAATTTAAATGTGTTATAAATTTAAAATAAAGCACAACCTCAAAAGTAACCCCATAATAAAATACTAACTTTTGATCTAGTGTTTATAAATGAAACTTTCTGCTGGATTTCGTTTTAGTATCCTCAATTTCATTTTACATTATATAATGTTCTAATTTAGGAACAGAAGTCTTAGAAATGACTGGTTACACTAAAAAAAAATTTGGCATAATGATATTGTTTTACAGTTGAATGCAAATTCATTTCCAAGTACATTAATCTTGCTTTTAATTCAGTAGAATTTTCCTCTGAGGCATTTGCAGTTTGTCAGGTCTTCACTAAAGCAGATATATGTTGCACAATATAATATGATTTCCTGACTGGATTTTAAATTAACCTTTTTATATAAATTCTAAAATATAATATTTGACCACTAAAGGTACTGTTAACACCTCTCAAGTTCAGTGTGTTATTAAACTTAAAGCAAATCAATGAAGTTCATGTTAAGATCAGATTAAAGATTTACAGTTGGTGAAAGGTTAAGCAAATCTCCATGCTTTTTGATATTTTTAATTTGCATCTTTAATAAGCTGTAGCATCAAGAGAGTTGCTGGTTTTATTTGTAGATATTTCAAAACAGGAAAACTTGTTCTTTTCTCTAAAGTGTCAAAATATTCTAGGTTAGAAGTTAAAAGTCTTCAGAGTACCAACATGTTTAAGTCACCGAATCTTAGTATTTTATAGAACTTCAGCCTTGAAAATGATACTAGGAAGGACTCAGTAACTTTTTTCATCATCTCTCTGAATTTACCCAATGCCTCTATACCCACTATTACTGACTGACCATGAGTATTTTAACCTGGAAGTTGAAGTCCCATGATTTTCTTTCTTTCTTATTATTAAATGATAGCTGTGTACATTAATGCATTTATGGGGTGAAAAGTTTGGACTTTAGAAAATGAAGAATTCACTCTTTTAGACCACCAGGCGATTGTTTTGTAAGTTTTTCTTTTCTTTTTTTTTTTTTTTTTTTTTTAGTGTTGGTGATTCATTGAGGGTACACAGAACCAGGTTACATTGATTGCTTTTGTTCTATAAGGATCCTCCTATAATTGTGTTCTGCCCCGAAAAATTGTATCATACCCCATTCCCATAAGACCCTTCCTTCCTCGGTTTCTCAGCTCTCCCCATCCCCACCCCCTACTGTGTACTAGGACCTGAATTGTCCTCATATCAGAATTGAGTACATTGGATTCTTGTTTCTCCAAGAAAAAAAAATCCATATTTGTATGTTTTTCTGTTGAGTTAATGCAACTCTCAAACTGTAAACTTTGCCCCAAGGATGATTTAAACAACGGAGAGTCTATGGCTTAAATTTTCTTCAGTGGCTAAAATTATGCCTGTTCTTGCTAGGTGTTAATTTTCTTCAGTGGCTAAAATTATGCCTGTTCTTGCTAGGTGTCCATTCCATTGGACATGGACCTTTTGGGGGTCACAATGGCATCCCAGAGATGATTTTCAGCATTGGGGTGTTAGAAAAGCACTTTCACTCATTAGACTATTAGGATTCTTCTTCATCTGAGTAACCCAATACATTCTTCCAAACCAGCTAATATTTCACCAGGGAATTTTTCAGTCAAAGTGGGATGAAGAGTTAAGTGAGCGTTTCGCTTTCTAAAAACTCTGTGCCCCAAGTGACAAATATTTGACTCCAAATGGGAGGTCTTAATAAGCAAAGTACTTTTTTCTTTGGTGATGGTCGTGGAGGTGGTAAGTCAGAGAACTCCATGCACGTGCACAGTTGAAGGTTTTGTTTGAACTGTGGCTTTTGCACTAGAGATGTTTTACTGTATATGTGGAGCAACATTTTCCTATTAAAAGAAATTGCCAAATATGAATTTGACAAGAATGGAAAAAATGATCCAGATGGTTTCTTGGAAGTACTATTTTCTTCTATTAAGCTTACAGAAAAAACTAACTGTAGCACTTGACGCTTGATATAGTTGGAATATGACTTCCAAAGTTTTTGTGTTGGAAACTTAGTCCTAATGCAACAGTGTTGAAAGGTGGAGCCTAACACGAGAGGTTTTGGTCATTAGGACTCTGCCTTCATGAAAGGATGAAGGAAATTGCCAAGGGACCGAATCCATTATCCCAGAAGTAAGTTTGCTATAAAAGTGATTTCAGGCTCCTGTTGCCCTCTCTCATTTTCTCCCTTTTTTTGCTGCCCTTCCATCTTTTGCTATGGGATGATTCAGTAAAAAGGGATTTTCCGGATACTGGTGCCATGCTCTTCAACTTCCCAGCCTCCGGAAATATGAGCTAATACATTTTTGTCCTTTATTAGGATGAAATATCATCTTTTGCAGCAAGTTGGATGAAACTGGAGGTCATTATGCTACATGTAGTCCCTCAGAAATGAGAAAACAAATACTGCATGTAGTCACCATAAGTTGGAGCCAAACACTGGTTTTATGTAGTCATAGAGAATAGCATAATAGACTAGGGAAACTCAGAAGTGGGGAGGCATGTGGGGAGTAAGGGATCAAAAATACCTATGAAGTACAATGTATATTGTTTAGAAGACAGATACACTAGTGGCCATGACTTCTCCACTATACAATTTGGCCATGTAACAACAACCAACAAAATATTTGCAGTACCCCCTAAACTGATTGAAATAATAAAAGCAGAGAATTAACCCATGAACAAAGCACTAACTACCCCATATTTTCACTTATAAGTGGGACCTAAGCAGAGGGTGTGCATGGTCATGAAGAGAGACTTAAAGAATATTGAAGACTCAGAAGTGGCAGAGTAGGAGGAGGGTGTGACATAAAAAATTACCTATTGAGTATAACGCACACTAATCAGGTGATGGGCATTTTAAAAGCCTGGACTCTCTACCATGTTACTTATTCGTGTAAAAAAACAACTTGTACTCTTAAATCTATCTAATATTTAAAAAATAGCATTTTTCTCCTGAGAGATTAGGAGGCTACATTTGAAAAAATCATATCAACCAGTCATTATAGAATCCTTGTGTAAATAAGAGAAGACCAACCAAATGGGGGTCGGAGGGAAGAATTATTAATAAATCTTACTACAAATGATAAATATTTTCTTGTATTTTGTTTATTCCCTACATATTAGGATTTTGGTGGTACTCTTAGATAACCCTTTATTACACAACTTAGGTCACATTTAAGGGTCCTTAAAAAGTTTTCCTTGTTTGTTCCAATCCAAACTAATTTTTTTTCTACACTTCTCTATCACCTATAGTCTAAGCCATCCTTAGTTACACATTGTCCCTTGAAACGTATATCAAGTTTTAATACCTGGTATCAATTCATTCTGTCTCCAAAAAAAGGCCATTTCTTCTTATACTCAAGCTGTGAAAAGGATGAACAGGTGGGCACAATCATCCAGATAATCATTCAACTTGGAACTTGATGTCAATTACCTCGTGGTTTTCTTTTCTGTAACTTAGCTACAGAACCATGAAGTGTTTTTTTCTGGCAATTTTCTACTCTAAAATCTTTTTATTGCATTCTTCTAATACCAGTCTTTCTCTGTCTTTAAAACTCCCTTACTTTTCTTCCCTTACTCTCTGAGATTGATTTTTCCCCCACTTTTCCCAGGATTAAAGTGAGCCAACAAGTTATCGATATGCTCGATACAGCGTTATGTCTGCCTTATTTTTCCTATCTAAAAACAACACCTTATCTAAATTGCCTATTAATAATTTGTCCTTGTAGGATAGTGACATTATCATTTGATACATTAACATTAATTTTTGTAAAAACTCTTTTCTAAGACTTTATTTAATATTTTTAATAGAAAAAACTCTTTTCTATGACTCTTTTCTAAGACTTTATTTAATATTTTTATCTAGTTTACTTGTTATATTAGCCAATAAATATCCAGACAAATGTTATAAAATTCACTTTGAAATGTTTCTTTAGGAGCATTCTATGGTAATTGACAAGCTGGATTTAAAATGTTAGCAAATGAATGGTCTAAATGAGAGTACTTTTCATCTTCTTTTGTTCTTTTTGTTTTTATTTTTGTTTTGTTTTGGTTTTTTTTGCAGCTTTTGGCTGGGCTGGGTTTGAGCCCACCACCTCCGGTATATGGGGCTGGAACCCTACTCCTTTGAGCCACAGGTGCTGCCCATTCATCTTCTTACATAGTATGTGTGACATATGAGTTATCCTTCCTCTGTGACCAGGCAGAAGACATTATGTGCTCAAACTTTATTACTGAGATTCCACCTGCATCATTAAATGACAGTGGTTTTTATTTTATGAAAATACTATAATTTAATTTTCTTGTTTTTATAAATAATAATAATAACGAATAATAATTTGGAAAAATATAAGAAAAAAATCATAAAGCTAAATTTGGCAAATAGGACCCAGATGCATAATATCAAGGAATATGATTTAATGCATACATTATTTTGGTTTATTTGGTTTTTGACTAAATTCTTTTTTTTTTTTTTTTGACGCACAGATTTTTTTTATTACTGATGAGCCACAGTGATTAATCAGCTGCTGAGTGCTGCAGTTTGCCCCAGAATGCTGCGGGGGAGTTTCTGGTGGCTGCTGGTTGTCTCCATACGATTGGGTTAAATCAGCCCCCCACTGTCCTGTAG
>CAUYRH010150282.1:0-10120 GCA_963574655.1 Perodicticus potto | reverse complement strand
GCGTTGTGGCGGCGCCTATAGTCCCAGCTACTTGGGAGGTGGAGGCAAGAGACTTGCTTGAGCCCAGGAATTGGAGGTTGCTGTGAGCTGTGATGCCACGGCACTCTATCCAGGGTGACAGCTTGAGGCTCTGTCTCAAAAATAAATAAATAAATAAATAAATAAATAAATAAATAAATAAGGCGGCGCCTGTGGCTCAAAGGAGTAGGACTCTGGCCCCATATACCAGAGGTGGCCGGTTCAAACGCAGCCCCAGCCAACAACTGCAAAATAAATAAATAAATAAATATAAAAATAAAATGAAAAATAAAAGCGAACCACTGATTTGGTCCCTCCCTTTGATGAAAACCGAATCTCCAGTCCAAGCACTTTCCTTCTCTCTGCTTCCTACTACAAAGGCTGCCAGGCTCAGCGCCTGTGGCTCAACGGGCTAAGGCGCCAGCCACGTACACCTGAGATGGCGGGTTCGAATCCAGCCCGGGCCCGCCAAACAACAATGACGGCTGCAACCAAAAAAAAAAAATGGCCGGGCATTGTGGCAGGTGCCTGTAGTCCCAGCTACTTGGGAGGCAGAGGTTAGAGAATTGCTTGAGCCCAGGAATTGGAAGTTGCTGTGAGCTGTGATGTCACAGTACTCTATCCAGGGTGACAGCTTGAGGCTCTGTCTCAAAAAAAAAAAAAAAAAAAGCTGCTAAAGCCAACACTCACTTCCCTAGCCTCCCTTAAACATGCCCAAGTTCACTCAAGGAAGTGAGGACAGAGCTAGGCCAGAACTCAGGCTGGGGGCCAGGCTGTCTCGTGCAGTGCCCCTCAGGTTAGGACACACAAAACCCAGCTCTTGGGTGCCTATGGCTCAAAGGAGTAGGGCGCTGGCCCCATATACCAGAGGTGGTAGGTTCAAACCCAGCCCCTGCCAAAAACTGCAAAAAAAAAGATGACTGCACTACACCTGTGGCTCAGTGAGTAGGGTGCCGTCCCCATATACCGAAGGTGGTGGGTTCAAACCCAGCCTCGGCCGAACTGCAAAAACAGAAAACTAGCCAGGCGTTGTGGCGGGAGCCTGTAGTCCCAGCAACTCGGGAGGCTGAGGCAAGAGAATCACCTAGGCCTGGGAGTTGGAGGTTGCTGTGAGCTGTGTGACGCCACGGCACTCTACCGAGGGAGATGAAGTGAGACTCTGTCTCTACAAAAAAAAAACAAAAAAAATCCAGCTCTCTTCACACCATTTTTATTCTCAGAATTGGTTCAGGATCATTCATATAATAATAATAAGAATCACTAATATTTTCTCTTTTTTCTTCTTTTTTTTTTCAGTTTTTGGCCAGGGCTGGGTTTGAACCCACCATCTCCGGCATATGGGGCTGGTGCCCTCCTCCTTTGAGCCACAGGCGCCACCCTTCTTTTATTTATTTATTTTTAACCAAAAAATATTCATTGTACAATTACCCATCCCTGGATTTGATGCAGGCCCCTAGAAGGTGTCTCCATCTTCCCGATTTATTTTCAGCCCCTGAGGGCTTCATTGTAGATCAGAGTCAAGGCCTCCTAGAAGGAGACGTATTCCTGGAAGGTCACCTCCTGGTCTCCATTCTGGTCCAGGTCTTCCATCAGGCGTGCAATCTCAGTGTCCTGCAGCAGAGGGCCAACGGTGAGCTCACTCGGTGAGCTTGTTCTGGATCAGCTCCTTCAGCTCCTTCTTGCTCAAGCTGTCTTTGTTACCCTCCCTCCTGGAGTCCTTGTACCCTCCCTCCCTCCACGAGGAGGCTGATGGCCTGACCCAAGGGGCTCACCATGGCTGAGGGCTGGACAAAAGTGAAGAAGCGAAGCACGAAGACAGTAGTCAAAGGACGGGCTGTGTCGCAGTCTCACCAGCCTTATAGCAGCCGCTGCCAGAATCACTAACATTTTCTTCATGGTTTCTTATTTTTTTATTTTGGTAGAGAATCGACATTTGTTAGACAAAAAAGAAAATTTTTTGTCTATAACTTAATTTGGTTTTTCTTTTTCTATTGATACATAATCGTTGTACGTATCCACAGGGTACATGTGATATTTTGATACATACATAATGTTATTATCAAATCGGGGTAACCTGGATATCCATCACCCTCAAACATTTGTCATATCTTTGTGTTGAGAATATTCCAAATCTTCTCTTTTAGCTATTTTGAAATATATAATAAATTCTTAATTATATTGGCCCTACTGTGCTATCAAATACTGCAACTTATTCCTTCTAACTGCATTTATTTTTATTTACTTATTTATATATTTTTATTGTATTTATTTAGTTATTTATTTTGCAGTTTTTGGCCTGGGTTGGGCTTGAACCCACAATCTCCGGCATATGGGGCTGGCACCCTACTCCTCTGAGCCGCAGGCGCCACCCTCTTATTTATTCATTTTTTATCTAACTGCATGTTTGTACCCATTAACCAACCTCTCTCCCTCTTCCCTTCTCCCTATCCTTCCTTTCCAGCATCTGGTAACCACCACTCCACTCACTACCTCAATAAAATAAAATTTTTTAGCTCCCACAGATGAGTGAAAGCATCCAATGTTTGTCTTTCTGTGCCTAGCTAATTTCGCTCAACATAATATCTTCCCGTTCTGTTCATGTTGCTCCAGATGACAGGATTTCATTCTTTTTTATGGCTGAATAATATTGCATTGTGTATATTGGCCACATTTTCTTTATCCATTCATTCAGTGATATACATTTAGGTTGATCCCGTATCTTGGCTATTGTGAATAGTGCTGTGATGAACATGGGTGTGCAGGAACCTCTTCAATACACTTATTTCCCTTTCTTTGGGGTATACATCCAGCAGCGGGATTCCTGGATCATTGAGTAGTTCCATTTTCAGTTTTTTGAGGAACTTCCATATTGTTTTCCATAGTTGTTCTAATTGACATTCCCACCAACAGTGCACAAGGTTTCCCCTTTCTCTGAATACTTACCCGCTTATTTTATTTTGTATTTTTTTTTTTTTTTTTTTTTTTTTTTTTGCAGTTTCTAGCCGGGGCTCGGTTTGAACCTGCCACCTCTGGCATATGGGGCCAGCACCCTGCTCATTTGAGCCACAGGGGCCGCCCTTTTTTTTTTTAGCAGTTTTTGTCCGAGGCTGGGTTTGAACCCACCACCTCTGACATATGGGGCCAGCACCCTACCCCTTTGTGCCACAGGTGCTGCCTTTTTTTTTTTTTTTTTTTTTTTTTTTTTGAGACAGAGTCTCCCTGTGTTGCCTCAGAGTATTGTAGCATCATAACTCACAGCAACCTCAAACTCTTGGGCTCAAGCGAGTCTCCTGCCTCTGCCTCCCAAGTAGCTGGGACTACAGGCGCCCGCTACAACGCCTGGCCGTTTTTTGGTTGCAGCCGTCATTGTTGTTTGACGGGCCCGGGCTGGATTCGAACTTGCCAGCTCAGGTGTACGTGGCTGGCGCCTTAGCCCATTGAGCCACAGGCGCCGAGCCAATGTCGAGCATTTTTTATATACCTTTTGGTCCATTTGTATGTCTTCTTTTGAGAAACGACTGTTCAAATCTTTAGCCTTTTTTTTTTTTTTTGAGACAAGAGTCTCTTTTGCCTGGGCTAGACTACTATGGCATTAGCCTAGCTCACAGCAACCTCCATCCTCCTGCCTCATCTCCCCAGTAGCTAGGACTACAGTTGCCCACCACAATGGCCAGCTAATTTTTCTATTTTTAGTAGAGACTGGGTCTCACTCTTGCTCAGGCTGGTCTCAAACTCTTGAGCTCAAGGCATCCTCTCACCTTGGCCTCCCAGAGTGCTAGGAATGAGCCATCAGGCCTGGCCCTTTTGCCCATTTTTAAATTGTATTATTTGGAGGTTTTTCTATAGAACTGTTTAAATTTCTTACACATTCTGGTATTAATCCCTTGTTGGGTGAATAGTTTGCAAATATATCCTCCTGTTCTGCAGGTTATCTCTTCACTTTGTTGATTGCTTCCTTTGCCATGCAGACGCTTTTTAGCTTGATTCTATCCCATTTGTCTATCTTTGCTTTTGTTGCCTGTGCTTTTGAGATCCTACTTAAAAAATTTTTGCATCGACTGATGTCCTGAAGCATTTGTCCAATGGTTATATCTAGTAGTTTCCTAGTTTCAGATCTTACATTAAGTCTTTAAACCACTTTGTTTTGATTTTGTAAGTTTTTTTTCTTGGTGAGAGATAGAGATCTAGTTTCATTCTTCTGCATGCTGATATCTTTCCCAGCATGATTTATTGAACAGACTGTCTTTTCTCCAATGTAGGCTCTTGGCACCTTTTTTCAAAAATGAGTTGGCTGTGAATTTGTGAATTTATTTCTGGGTCTCTATTCTGTTCCATTGGTCTGTGTGTCTGGCTTTTGTTGTTGTTGTTTTGATTTGTTTTGGAAACAGAGTCTCACCCTTTCACCCTGAGTAGAGTGCCATGGCGGCATCATAGCTCACAGCAACCTCAAACTCTTAGGCTCAAGAGATCTTGCCTCAGCTGCCCTAGTAGCTGGGACTACAGGTACCTGCCATAACCCCTAGCTTTTTTTTTTTTTTTTTTTTTTTTTAAGAGACTGGTTCTCACTCTTGCTCAGGCTGGTCTTGAACTCTTGAGCATAAGCAATCCACCCACCTCAGCCTCCCAGAGTGCTAAGATTATAGGCATGAGCCACTACACCCAGCCTATGTGTTTGTTTTTATAACAGTATCATGCTGTTTGAATAGCCGCTAACATTTATTGAGCCCTATTATGTATCAGGGGCTGTGCTGACATTTTAAAAATTGCCACTACTTTAAAAGATAAGGCCATAATGTCATTTCCATTTTAAAGACGGGAAAACTGAGGCCAAGGGAGGTCAAACCAAATTCACCAAGCCAGCGTGAACAACACAGGCCTTGAACCTAGGTTCACCTGATTCCTGCACCCTGACCATCTCTTCTCTGTGTCTCCCCACCCTCCACTGATGACTGCCTTTTCCTTTCTTGGCTGGGTCCATGCTGCTCCATTCCGTGGCCCTGGCAGGGCACCACTTCCATCAGAGGTCCGTTGAAGACTTTGAAGGTGAAAGAGCCCGAGAGGAAGGCAGGCACCACTTGTGGAGGCTTCCAGCACAGGCTGCTCTCAAGCCAGACCCTCACCCTGCCCTGCCTTGGGGGAGTCAGCCGCTCCCTCCAGCCCAGCTTCATTCCCTGCAGCTTCTGGCCTGTGTCTGTTCGTGGCTTCTTTCCCCAACCACTGACTCAGCTCTTCCTTCTTTGAGTCTTCACAGACTGGAGGGGGCAGGGAAAAGCAACCAGGCTGAGCTTGGGACTGTGAAACGCCTGCTGTTGCAGTGGAATTAAAAGCCAGGCAGGAGTCAGTGGGAAAAACAGTCCCTCCTAAGCTTCCTGGTCCCACTTTGGAGATTCTGTCATCCCAGCTTTCTCCCTACAGCCAGGGCAGAGTTAAGCTTCAGTTCCTTGCCGGTAAAACATGGATAATAATAGCACCCACCTGTGTTTGCTAGGGCTACTGTAACAAGGGCCATAAACTAAGTGGCTTAAACAGCAGAAATATATTGCCTCCCATTTCTGGAGGCCAGAAGTTCAAGATCAAGGTCTTGGTAGGGTTAATTCCTTCCAAGTCCATCGGGGAAAGATCTGTTCCAGGCCTCTCCTAACTTCCCGTGGTGATCGTGGTGTTCCTTGATCTCTGCCTTCACGTTCACATGGTATCCTCCCTGTGTGTGTGCCTCTGTGTCCAGATTTCTCTTTTTATGAGGCCAACCATCTTATTGGATTAGGGCCCACACTAATGACCTCAACTCGATCATCTGCAAAGACCTATTTCCAAGGAAGGTCATATTTACAAGAACTGAGGGTTAGGACTTTGGCATCCATTTTTCAGGGGGAAGGGAGGGCACACAGCTCAACCCATAACAGCACTTCACAAAATTGTTGAATGGATTAAATGAGTTAATGCATGAAGTGCCCAGCACAGAGTAATCACACAACAATTATTCTTTATTACGGAATTGTAATCCTCTGCACAGTGGCTGCCAATGTGCTGCTCTGTGCCCTCTGGCGTGGCTGCCCCAAGGCAGTGAAACTGCCATGCATGTCTCTGAATTTCATGGTAAGGAGAAACGTGGGGTGGGGGTGGGAGGGGATTCAACAGGCTCCCTGAAGGCTCTGAGATCTCACATCACACCTCAACAAAGACAGCAACACTTCCCCCTTAATGCGTGACCCAGACACTGCCAATTGTCCACCTGTGTCAACTACCATTGCTGTTGTTAATCATTAGTGATGGTTGCAGGGGGAGTGTTGGTCACTGCTGGGGGTGGGGGTACCTATGTGCCCCCAAAGGACCCCCCCTCAGACACAGGTGCCACATGTACTGTGCTGCTCTGGGAAGGCCACTAGTCCTGAGAGGCTGAGTCATGGGGTGACAGATGCCCTCAGTGGGGCTGTGTCTTATGTGTGGCCGAGATGATGGAGATGGCAGCCTTTCAGCTGGGAGGGAGCCGACCATCATGAGGGGGTATGCGGGTAGCTGAGGTTTCTCATCTAGGAGCCCAGATTGGATCTCAAATTGCTGCCTTCCTTCTGTACTTAAGCTACTTCCTCAATCAGCACTTTGTGAAGCTCAAGTTCAAAGTCCTGAATCAAAGACCTGATAATGAGTCTGACCCAAGGAAGACACAAAGCTTTAATTATGGTGCTTGTAAAACAATCCTGACATATGTGTACTTCCTTGTATATCTTTGGGTTCTAGTTCCTACCCATTTATAAAAGTATTTTGAAAGGTGCAAAAATGGAGGCCTGAACCGACAGCCTGGGAGCGGTGGTGGGGAAGGTGGCCAGAAAATAGCTACGGATTGGAGTATTGGGCAAAGATTCATGCCTCCTGTTTGGAAGAGTGTCTGGTGGTCTAAGCCATAATAAAAGTAACCAGTATTTGTCAAGCATCAACCACACTTGAATGCCAGACTCATGGGTCATTTTATTGAATCTTTATAGCAATACTACATGGTCAATAGTATAATTATATCCACATCTTACAGATGAAGAAAAGAAATGAAGTCTTAGTGAACTGCTCAAGGTCACCTTGCCAAGAAGTAGCCAACGAGCAATCTGAACACAAGCTGGATTCCAGAGCCCAAGTGCTTGCCCACAATGCTAGTTTCTTTACGTGGGTACCACAAAGCCCCCAAGGATGGAAGAGAGCAACCAGGACGGCGCCTGTGGCTCATCGAGTAGGGTGCTGGACCCATATACCGAAGGTGGTGGGTTCAAACCCAGCCTCGGCCAAACTGCAAAACAGAAAAATAGCTGGGCATTGTGGCGGGAGCCTGTAGTCCCAGTTACTCGGGAGACTAAGGCAAGAGAATCGCCTAAGCCCAGGAGATGGAGGTGCTGTGAGCTGTGTGATGCCACAGCACTCTACAGAGGGCGATAAAGTGAGACTTTGCTTCTACAACAACAACAAAAAAAGGAAGAGAGCAACCAAGTGTCTCTCTTGTCTGTGCATCCACGTGAAGCCAGAGACCTGAGAGCTGAGTGAGCACAGGAGCTTTAATGTTCTCCGTTAGACCAGATGAACCCTACACTCGAGAAGATGTGAAGAGGAATACTCCACAGCAGTAAAGAAGGGTTAACTCCGGTGATGCGTGACGGTGTGGGTGAGCCTCACAGACACAGTGTTAAGCAAGAGAAAGCCAGCCCCCCAAAAGCATGTACTGTATGATTTCGTTTAAGTAGAGTTCTAAAATAGACAAAGCCAATACTATAGTGATAAAGGATGTGTCACCCAGGATGCTGGGTGACAGAAAGGGTTCACATCTTGAATTGGGTAGTGGTTACCCAGATGGATAGACGTGCAAAAATTCATCAAGCTGTATACTTCATTTTCGTGCCCTTTATCATATCTGAAAAACCAGAGCAGATTCTGTAAAGAGTGACAATTAGGCCCAAGCTCTGTTTAAATAATGAATGTATGTTTGGGATATAGGTGGACGTGGTGATCACCCTCAGTAGTTATAACATTCAAGATCCTGACCCATAGTTTGGGTCTCTCTCTCTCTTTTTTTTTTTTTTTTGCAGTTTTTGGCCGGGGCTAGGTTTGAACCCACCACCTCCAACATATGGGGCCGGCACCCTACTCCTTTGAGCCACAGGCGCCACCCTTTTTTTTTTCTTTTTTTTTTGAGACAGAGTCTCACTATGTTTCTCCTGGTAGAGTGCTGTGGCATCACAGCTCACAGCAATCTCAAACTCTTGGGCTTAAACGATTCTCTTGCCTCAGCCTCCTGAATAGCTGGGACCATTCTCTCTTACAAGAATCCACATGTTATACTTTTTAGGATTTCCATAGCTGAGAGGGAGCTTCCCTCATTCAGGAGAACAAAATAGCTTCTCAAAACTCTCTAATTTATTACTGCATTCACTCATCTAGCCTTTCAGTATTCGAAGATGTTTCTAGAGAATCTGCTGTGTGCCAGGCACTGTGTTGAAGTAATAGATCAACAAAAACATCTGCTTTCATGTTGATGTCATCCCAACTGGGGCCAAGAGTATCACTACTTTAAAATAAGTACAGTGGGCTCGGTGCCTGTGGCTCAACAGTCTAAGGCGCCAGCCATGTACACCTGAGCTGGCGGGTTCGAATCCAGCCCAGGCCCGCCAAACAACAATGACGGCTGCAACCAAAAAAAAATGGCCGGGCATTGTGGTGGGTGCCTGTAGTCCCAGCTGCTTGGGAGGCGGAGGCAAGAGACTCGCTTGAGCCCAGGAATTGGAGGTTGCTGTGAGCTACGATGCCACAGCACTCTATCCAGGGTGACAGCTTGAGGCTCTGTCTCAAAAAAAAAAAAAAATAAGTACAGTGTATAGTATGTGAGTTGGAGAAAAAGAAACTGGGAAAAGGGTGAGGTGTGAAAGACAAGTTGTATCTTCACATAGAGTGGTCCGGGAAGGCTTCACTGAGAAGGTGGCATTCCACAAGAGGGGGAGGAGGATCCAGGCTGACTGTAGGTGCAAAAGTCTGGGCTGGGCCCGGATCTTCATGTGACAGGAAAGTAAGAAAAAGGTCAAGGTGGCTGGAGAGGGTGACAAAGGGACATTCACAGGGATGACGTCTGGGGAGTTACAGAGAGCTAGAGAGGGCAGGGCTGTGCTCTGACCTTGGCCTTGCTCAGATGAGGTGGGGCTTTGAGGAGAGGGCTACTGTGACCTGGGGAACGTTTGCAAAGGATCACTGGCTGCTACTGCACTGAGGAGAAGCCATGGGAGGCTCACAGTGGAAGGGAGAGCAGAGTTCCCAGGCCCGCTCACTGCGCTGTGCTCAGCTCTCCCTCCCGTGCTGTTTCAATACAGTGAGTGGAATGGACCTCAAACTGCCAGGACAGCAGAGAGGATACAAGGAAGGGGCCTCTGCCCTCCACTCTGGAGGTCCCCAAGAGAGGCCGGAAGCAAATGAGGAGCAACCCAAGCCTCTCTGGATACTGACTAAGAAGGCTTTGCTGAGTACTGCATGTGCAACGGACCCTGTTCCCCTGTATTTCTTTTGAAAGCTTCCCAAGGAGGCAAAACTTGCCCAGGGAGAAGCTCCTGACTACAGCCAGAATGGGAAAGATGAGGCGGAGGCCATGAAATCATCTCTGATGAGGCAGCACCCTCCTCTCTTGGAAGTGCTGACCTCACCTTCTCTCCCTGCGCCCCGAGCCAGTCACTCTGGAGGAAGGGCTCTCGGGCCTGGAACAGGTCCACAGAGCTTTGTTCTGGCAGGACAGAGCTGTCTTTACCTACAGTACAGCCCTTTCTCAGGGGCCCCAGTGGCAATGATGCCCATGTAGACGGGGAGAGGCTGCAGTGAAGGGAGCCCCTGTTTCTGTGGGCCCAGCTCTCCCACCACCCACAGTGTGGCTCAGGCACATGAGCTCTCACTCTGGCGTGTTCTCCCTCCTGTAAAACAAGGAGTTTCTGCCTTCCCCCCCCCCTTTTTTTTTTGAGACAGAGCCTCAAGCTGTCACCCTGGATAGAGTGCCGTGGCATCACAGCTCACAGCAACCTCCAATTCCTGGGCTCAAGCGAGTCTCTTGCCTCCACCTCCCAAGTAGCTGGGACTACAGGCGCCCGCC
>CAUYRH010150279.1:0-10123 GCA_963574655.1 Perodicticus potto | reverse complement strand
ATCTGTAGTTTTGGGATTTTGTTATGTGGGATGCTCTTACTGGAGTTAGATGGTATCTCAAAGTGGTTTTGATTTGCATTTCTCTGATGATTAAAGATGATGAGCATTTTTTCATGTGTCTGTAGACCATGTGCCTGTCTTCTTTGGAGAAGCTTCTGTTCATGTCTCTTGTCCACAATGAAATGGGATCACTTGTTTTTTTAGTAGTAAGTTTGAGTTCTCTGTGGATTATGGTTATTAGACCTTTGTCAGAAATATAACTTGCAAAAATCCTCTCCCATTCTGAGGGCTATTTGCTTTACTTAGTGTGTTCTTGGCAGTGCAGAGCTTTTTAATTCGATCAGATCCCAGTAATGTCTTTTGATGTTGCTTCAATTGGCTGAGGTGTCCTCCTCATAAGTATTCTCTCAGGCTAATTATTTCAAGTGTTTTCCCTGTACTCTCTCTAAGAATTTTTATAGTTTCATGTCTTAAGTTTAAGTCCTTTAACCAGTGAGAGTCAATTTTTGTTAGAGGGGAAAGGTGTGGGTCCAGTTTCAGTCTTCTATAGGTCACCAGCCAATTTACCCAGCACCATTTGTTGAATAGAGAATCTTTCCCACAATTTATATTTTTAATAGTCTTATCAAAGATCAAATGACTATAAGTGTCTGGGTTCACCTCTTGGTCTTCAGTTCTGTTCCATACATCTACCTCTCTATTTTTGTGCCAGTACTATGCTGTTTTGATCACTGTCGATTTATAGTATAGTCTGAAGTCTGGAAGTGTGATTCCTCCCGATTTGTTTTTATTTCTGAGTAATGTCTTGGGTATTGGAGGTTTTTTCTGTTTCCATATAAAACAAAGTACTAATTTTTCCAGGTCTTTAAAGTATGACAAAGGTGCTTTAATAGGGATCACATTAAATCTGTAGATTGCTAACTGTAGTATAGACATTTTAACAATGTTGATTCTTCTCAGCCATAAGCATGGTATATTTTTCCATTTGTTATCATCTTTAGCTATTTCTTTTCTCAGAGTATCATAGTTTTCTTTATAGAGATCTTTCATGTCCTTAGTTAGATACACTCCCAGATATTTCATCTTCTTTGCCACTATTGTAAAGGGAATAGAGTCCTTGATTGTTTTTTCCCCTTGACTATTGTCAGTATATATAAAGGCTACAGATTTGTAAGTGTTAATTTTGTATCCTGAGATGCTGCTTCATTCCTTGATCACTTCTAGGAGTTTTGTAGTTGATTCCCCTGGGGTTTTCCAGATATATAATTATATCATCTGTGAAGAGTGACAGTTTGATCTCCTCTGATCTTATTTGGATCCCCTTGATTGTCTTCTCTTGCCTGATGGTGGTGGCTAAGACTTCCATTACAATGTTAAAAAGCAGTGGAGGCAAAGTGGGCATCTTTGCCTGGTTTCAGATCTGAGTGGAAATGATTTCAATTTTACTCCATTCAATATGATATTGGCTGTGAGTTTGCTGTAGATGGCCTCTACCAATTTTAGAAATATTCCTTCTATACTTATTCTCTCTCTCTCTCTCTTTTTTTTTTTTTTGCAGTTTTTGGCTGGGGCTGGGCTTAAACCTGCCACCTTTGGCATGTGGGGCTAGCGCCCTACTCCTTTGAGCCACAGGTGCTGCCCTATACCTATTTTCTTCAGTGTTTTGATCAAGAAAGGATGCTGGATATTATCAAAAGCTTTTTCTGCATTAATTGAGAGAATCATATGGTCTTTGGTTTTTAATTTGTTTATGTGGTGTATTATATTTATGGCTTTATATATATTGAACCATCCTTGGGACCCTGGGATGAAACCCACTTGGTTGTGATGTATAATTTGTTTGATGTGTTGTTTCATATTAACTTTAGTGAACTTAATTATGATGTGCCTCGGGGATGTCTTATTCGGGTTGAGTCATGCTGGTGTTCTGAAACTGTCTGCTATCTGAATTTAAGAATCTCTTGGCATGTCTGGAAAATTCTCTTTGATTATTTCATGTAGTAAAGCATCTGTATCCTTTGCAGCATCCTCATCGCCTTCAGGAATTCTGATAAGGTGAATATTAGATCTCTTCGAATTATCCCAGAGCTCTCTAAGAGAATGATCCATTTTTGTTCTCTGCTTCTTTTCCTCTTTGAGCATTTGAGAGTGTTCAAAAGCTTTGTCTTCAGTGTCAGAGATCCTTTCTTCTGCCTGCTCCATTCTGTTACTGAGGGATTCTACTGTATTTCTCAGATGTTTGTGGGCTGAAAGTTCTTGCCTCAATGTGTCAAAAATCTATGATGATTTTGTCTTTATATTCGTTGAATTCTTGAGACATCTTTTGAATTACTCCTTGAGATTCTAATTCCATCTTTACCTCCATTCTTTTGATCTTATTTGCTATCCAATGACAATTGGATAGCAATTTGATTTCTGACATCTCAGCCATTTGTTTATGAATGGGATCTTGTGCTGTCTGCCAGAGTGTTCCTTAGGGCAGTTGATGTACTGTGATTATTCATGTTGCCAGAGTTTTTCCACTGATTCCGCCTCATGATTGGTTTTCACCTTTGGCTAGATGGGCAGGTAAGGTAAAATTGGATTGGGAGTTTGTGGAATTGTGGTTAACCAGGCCTTTGTCAAGGATCTGGGATTGATGACTGCAGCTTTTTCCCCTATAGCTTTGCAAAGGACCCATACAGTACTACAGTCTGAGGCTGAGGAAACCTGCTTGGTGTGGTGGGGTTAGGTGGCTCTGTCTTGTATTCAGCTGGTTCTTGTCCGATTCTAGTAGATCAGTGACTCTGGTGAAGTCTTAGCTGTGGAGAAATACAAGCAACTAAGATACTCCGTCCCCCCCAAGGACAACAACTGGAAGAGGAAAATCAACCCTTCCCATTACCACACAACCAGGGTGCCACCCGAGAGGGTCCTTGGGTGATTGGCCCAGGTTAGGAGTTCCAAACCAATTGACCCAGTCAGTACAAACTCAGAAGTGGGAGAGTTCAAAAGGTCTCCAGCAACTAGATGGCGGAGGTCTACTGTTGCTCAAATTTGGCTCACTCTGGTGCTCTGTTCAGTCAGAAAGGCCCACCCAGTAGCAGAGATGGACAGGGGGCTGTGTCTCTTTCTCCACTTTCATGCCCAGTCACTGGAGACCCCATAGGGCTGAGGTCCTGCTCCCTCCAATAAGCAGATGTGCCAGGGCTTTGCACCTGTCAGAGTCAAAGAAAGGTCGATGCCCCCGCGGCCCGGCCACTACCTTCTGCCACCAGCCAGCTGGGGGAGCTGAGGCCTGCCTGCATTGGGTACTCAATAGCCACTGCTGAGTGTTCCATTTGAACTCAGTCTAATCCTGAGGATAATAAGTCAGCAAATTATTTTCTCCCTTTGCCAATGGGCTTTTGCCCCAGCTCCTCTTCAGCACCAATATTCCTATAGAGTGAGTTCTGGTTTCCTCTGGAAGTTCTCAGAGTTGGGGAGGTGTCTCTCCAAGATTAGACCCTGGTGGGATCACTCTGTTTTTGCTGAATCTTTGTGGGAAGTGACCCTGCAACTCCCAGGCGACTGCCACAGCCAGGGAGTTCTGGCTTTAGGAGCAGCTCCAGGAGCATGGGGCACACGGCTCCAGTAGCAGGTTGGGGGATGCTGCACATGGTTCTGGCAGTACCAGGCGTCCGGTGACTTCAGCAAGGAGACTGCTTGGCCCACGACTGTGGCTGGGCAGGGCACATGTGGAGGCTCCTGCAGGGTGGGGTGTGGGTGCCTGGTCCGGCAGGGTGGCGGGGGCGGGGGGTGCTGCTCATGAGCCTCCTCCAGCAGTCTCTGCAGAGGTTAGGCTTCTGGTTCGTCAGGCAAGGGGGGACGGGTGGACTGGAAGTTCAGAATGGCAGGGAAAATGTTAGTTCAATATTTCTGCCTGGCAAGAGAGTGCTCTAGGTCACAGCAGGGTCCCTCTGTTGAAGTAGACCCCACTTTTTACAGCTCTCACCTGTGGGGTGAGACCAGAGGTCCTTACCTCACTGCTCACCTGTAGAAAACCTATAGGAGCAAACAAAGAGAAAAAGAAAAAAAAAAGAAAAACACACACCCTTTCTTGGGGGAGGGGATGAACACTTTTCCTTTGGGATGAATTTTGTACCTGAAGTTTGCTTTCCTGGAGTTTCGAGGTGACCTGCAGTTATCACTCTTCTCTCTAGGCTTGGCTTCCAGTCTTCAGCCTAACTGGGCACTTTCTGAACATTACCCTTCCCTCCGGACAGGAGCTTGTGTCGGAGGTTGGCTCCAGTAGACCATCTTTCTTTCTTCTAGCATGCCTTTTTGATGCCTGTGGCAATGATGTATGACCTACCATCTAAACAATTGCTTTTCCATTCTAACTGGATATGAAGGAGATGCAGGCTTGGGAATTATCTAGTTCAGGGCTGGATGTCTCTGTGATGCTATTGTGCAAATCTACTCTTTTTAAAAATGCTATCAATACTTAACAAACATAGACTTGATAATAAACTTACTTTGTGTAGTGATTTTTATATTTCTTCCTTCCTTTGTCAATACCTTTTGGTAGCTTCAAGTTAAACTTCTCGTCTAGATGAGGTTAAAATGTGTATTCTGGGCATTCGTAGCTCTGTAAATCTGAGGTAGATGTGAGGGGCTGTGTCTTCTGGATCAAGAGTGGGACATTTGGGAGTAGCACATGTAATGATTATTGTCTGAGAGTGAGCAGATATACTTTTAAAAGTCACCTTGATGTATGAGTCATTCCCGAAACTCTCAATTAGTGGGTTTTTTCCCCCCAAGGCAGGTTAAGATAGAAGCCAAATGGACCGGATGTTTTGGCTGTGTATTACCTGTTTTAAAAAAAATCAATACCTCTGAATTAAAGTTTTGTTAGGCCTAAGTGCTCCTTTTCCACAGAGTTTTAAATAACATCTGCAAATCTCAGTTATTTTTCTTAAAGGTATTTGTGCTTTAGGAGTAGAAGGGGATTTTTGTAAATGTAACTAACCTAAACTCAACCCTTGAGAGATTATTGACCTTATTTTTACTGATTTGGCTCATGTTTAATTTTCTCTCACTTCTTGTTCTTCATTCTGTCTGTGTAGCTTATCCTTTTTTTGGCCTTTTTTACTCCTTATCTGTATGGCAACCTCCCTATTAATGAATGAAGGTGGAGAGGAACACAGCAATGACATACACACATATGAGAATTTATGGGCTGTAAAAGTTCTTTGCTTGGTAGAACTCCATAATCACTCATTCCCTCAGCCTCTTCACCCGTGTTTTAGATAAGACATTTCTGGTTAATTACATTAGATTTCTAAAACAGCCAAATTATAAATAGGAGAAACTAGCCACAAAGCCCAGAGGTATGTACACTGATAGCAACAAGGAATGAGAGTTGCAGCTTATTGGGTGACCCTAACAGGAGAAAACAGGATCTCCAAAGCTATGGCCATTTGGGGCCATTTAGTGACGGGACAAGCCTTTTTCCCTTTTCGACAGGCTGTGAAGTTTCTCTCAGTATAGCACTTTGGGCACCCAAGAAAGGTAAAGTTGGTACAGGTTGTTCTGTTTAAGAAGGAAAAGAAGTTTATGATGTGATTTAGACTTAGTTATCTGGGAAATTTACCAAAAAAAGGTTGGTAAAGAATGCAGAAGGAAGTTTAAAAGATTTGTTTTAAGGGAAGTGGTTAAATAATTGATGCCTAAGTTTTTCCTTACAAATTAGTTGTGTAAGATGATGTGGCTGGAAATGCCCTCTAAATATTCTAGAGCAGTGGTTCTCAACCTTCCTGATGGTGAGGCCCTTTAATATAGTTCCTTTGGGTCATGACCCACAGGTTGAGAACCTTTGTTCTAGAGTTTATTTTACATACAACAGGGCCATTTGATTGTATTGGTAGCTGAAACCATTTCACATTCAACTGTAATGATTATAATTTTCATCTACTTTAGATTCTAAATGTCAGTGGCTTGGGGAAGAGCCCAGAGGTTGTAGCTTTTACTTTACCTTTGATTTTTGTACACAGTTGAGGATATTCCATTTGTGTTATTACTTCTGCTGCATAAGTTCTATATTATTCATATGTCAAATTAATACTCTGCATGAGAATAACTTTCACAGCACTCTTTGTAACATTGAGCATCCATGCTCTTTTCAGACCAGTTCGGGAATGTACAATAAGCCTGTGCCATTTTTACGCATCCTGTATTACATCAACTCCTCAAGTGTGTTGGCTTTCTGAATATGTCTATGGCGTATGTACTGGAAAGTTCCATGAGTTCCTATCTCCATATTGTAGAATTTATAGTAATTTCACTAGGAAGTAACTGAAGATTTATGTTTATTCCAGGGCTTTTCATCCACAGCTCCGTTGGCATTTTGGACTGGATAATTCTTTGTTTTTGGAAGTCAATCCTGTGTATTGTAGAATGCTTAGCAGCATTGCTAACCTCTACCTGCCAGAGGCTAGTGGCACCTCTTCTAACTGTGATACCCCCAAATATCTCCAGATACTGCAGGGGTGGGAGTGGGGGGCAAAACATGGGGGGACTGGTTACTATTGAAAGATATCAGGAGTAGCCCAGGAAAAGAGGACATATTTGACCTGGGCCTTGAGAGATGAGTAGGAGTTCACCAGAGTGGCCTTCATAACAGTGAAGTCATCATAAGGGCTAAATGATTCTGCATTATGGTTTGCTTTGGGCTGTGCTTCTTGTCCCAGCACAAATATTAATGCACTCTTTTCACTTCCCAAAATGCTTTGGTTTGAATGACAAATCAAGTCACTCTGATAAAGTCCTGGTGACTTGAAAGTTTGTGGGCAGATGATGTGTTTGAGGTTCAGTGAGTCCCCTTCTGTTGTCAGAGTGTGGTTTAGGGAGTGGAAAGGGAGAATGGTTGGAGATAAGCTTGGGACCTGTTGTGGAGGGTCTCGGGGTCTTGTGTGCCATATCGTGAAGGCTGAACTTGTTCTGGACAATCTAGGAGCCAACTAAAAGCTCCCAGGCAGGAGAATGTGTTGGGAAGAGAGTGACAGAGAAAATAAGCTTTTCAGGCCCCGGAGAAATCTCCAGTCTGTGCCATCTGGTGTGTGCTTCTCCCAAGTACTTCCTTTTGGAGAAAATAGGTCCCCAAGAGGTTTTCTTTGGCTTTGGTTTTATATGTTTATATCCAGGTACTGTTCACAATTGTGTTACTTTCAACTGAGTTTCCTTAGAGGAATGTTGGGGAGACTTCTATTCATTTTGACTGTCTTTCTGACTTAATGAATGAATGAGGTTTTGCTCTGTTACTCAAAATTGAATGGATGGCTACTATTTTAGTTAAGAAGAAAAGACAGAATTATCTAATTCAGGGGTTGGCAAAGTGTATCCTGTGGGTAAAATCTAGCCTGCTGCTTCTTTTTATAAATAAAGTTTTATCGGAACATAGCCACAGTTATTCATTTATGTATTGTCTATGGCTGCTTCAGTGCTACAACAGCAGAGTTGGATAGTTGTGACAAGTACCGTATGGCCTGCAAGGCCTAAAACCATAATCTGGGCTTTAAAGAAAAAGTTCGTCAATCCCTGATCCAACTGAATTCAATATGCTCAAATCAAATCATTACAGTATTTTTCACATCTTTGGTTAAGGTAGTTTTAGGACACCCAAATGATGTTGTTCGGATTATCTGTAATTGTTCCGAGTTGAACTTAAATGTTCATTCAGGCTTACTGTAGGGATTGTCTTATCCAAGATTTTACCTGAGAGATAAAAGCTCTAGCACTTGGCTTTTTTGTCTTCCAGGAAGTCTTTTTTTTTTTTTCTTTTTGAGACAGAGCCTTAAGCTGTCACCCTGGATAGAGTGCCATGGCATCACAGCTCACAACAACCTCCAACTTATGGGCTCAAGTGAGTCTCCTGCCTCTGCCTCCCAAGTAGCTGGGACTACAGGTGCCCATCACAATGCCTGGCTATTTTTTGGTTGAAGCCATCATTGTTGTTTGGCGGGCAGGGGCTGGATTCGAACCCGCCAGCTCAGGTGTATGTGGCTGGTGCCTTAGCCACTTGAGCCACAGGCACCAAGCCTTCCAGGAAGTCTTGCATCAACTCCTATATCTATTTACTGAATCACAGGACAGGTTGCATGGCGGAGCTCTTTCCGCTCTGGAGGGCTGGGCACTGCCTAACTGCACAGTGTTTCTTTTCCAACTCCATAGTGAGACTCATAAAGGACAATTATACTGCACAATTTCAAGTTTTTGAAAAATAATGTTACAAAAACTCCACAAATTTGTGCGTTTGAGAATATTTTTAGATTTTAAAAATACAAGAAGAAAAACAGTTTTTGGTTGGCCTGATGCATTTTTTTCCTCCTCATAATTCTCTGGGTGCTTTTCATTTTAAGGACTGTATTTATTTGTTTACTCCCTTTCAAAGTCACATTTGTAGGGGGCAGCGCCTGTGGCTCAGTGAGTAGGGCGCCAGCCCCATATACCAAGTGTGATGGGTTCAAACTTGGCCCCGGCCAAACTGCAACAAAAAATAGCTGGGTGTTGTGGCAGGCACCTGTAGTCCCAGCTACTCAGGAGGCTGAGGCAAGAGAATCGCCTAAGCCCAAGAGCTGGAGGTTGCTGTGAGCTGTGATGCCACAGCACTCTACTGAGGGTGACAAAGTGAGTCTCTGTCTCTAAAAAAACAAAGTTACATTTGTACTCTCACTAGGGTCAAGCTGCACACTGGTGTTTGGGTAGAAACTGGGCCTTTGGAGAGAAAGCCAGGAACAACAACAAGATGTTAACCGGGAACAATGTTAATTAACCAAATTGGTGGCTTAGCCTGCCTGAACCCTTTCCTCCAACCCGTCTGTTCGGCTCAGCTTTTTGTAGGATTTGGCCGCTTGCCTACAGAGACAGAGACTCTTCAGTAAAAGAAGAGTGGTTACTTATTGAAGAGTTTCTGTCTCTGGAGGTGAAGAATGCTTTCTAGTCCTTTATCCTCCTGGACTTTGCCCCTTGTTCTTTGTGAAGTGTTCAGATGACAGTTCTCTTGCATCTTTCTGTTGCTCCTTTAAAGCTCACAAGTGATTTTTGTACACTGTGAAACCCTCACCTCGATTGCTTGAAATGTTTCTGGAAATTCTTGGTATCACTTAAAAATAGCTTCTGTTTTGTGTTCTAGAAGGTTCTTGGTGCTGAGTGCCAAAGGCTAGATCTTAAAGTTAAGGGGCATTTGCCCAGATTGGTGTGCAGTGCAGAGATGATGGGTTCTATCCCAGTAAGACAGAGGCATTCAAGAAGCCAGCTGGGGGACCAGAGCGCCAAGCTGACAGCCCCAAATCCTTGTCCTACCTTTCTTTGTTTTCTTCTGACTTTTTTGTTAAATTAATAAGCTATCTTGTTTCTTTAGAACAGTTTCAGATTTACAGAAAAATTGAAAAGATACAGTTTTCATATACTTTCGCCAGGCCCCAGGGTTTCCCTATCACTAACATTTTGCATTATTGTAGTACATTTATAACAACTAATGAGCCAATATGGACACCTCATTTTTAAGCAAAGTGTTTACTTAGATTTCTTTAGTTTTTACACAATGTCCTTTTTTTGTCCTAAGATCCCATTCAGGGTACCATATGACATTTAGTTGTCATATCTCCTTAGGCTCCCCTTGTCTGTGAGGACAGTTTGTCAGACTTCCCTTGCTTTTGATGACCTTGACAGTGTTGAGGAATATGTACTAGTCAGGTATATTATAGGGTAGCCCCTTACTGGAATTTGGTGTTTTTCTCAAGATGAGACTGAAGTTACAGGCTTTGAGAGGAAGATCACAAAGGTATGTCATTTTTATCCTGTCATACCAAGGGTACATACTATTTTCTAATGATTTATTTATTTATTTAGTTTTATTTAATTTTTTTAGAAAAAAAATTGTACCCCTTGATTGCACTAATGTACTCAGCTATGATTCAACAATAAAAAATTGTTGAATCATATCTGAGTGCATTAGTGCAATCAAGGGGTACAATGTGCTGGTTTCATATACAATCTGAAACATTTTCATCAAACTGTTTTACATAGCCATCATGTCATTTTCTTAGTTATTGTATGAAGACATTTGTATTCTGCATTTAGTAAGTTTTGTCTGAACCCATCT
>CAUYRH010150278.1:0-33740 GCA_963574655.1 Perodicticus potto | reverse complement strand
AACCTCCAATTCCTGGGCTCAAGCGAGTCTCCTGCCTCTGCCTCCCAAGTAGCTGGAACTACAGGCGCCTGCCACAACGCCCGGCCATTTTTTGTTTGCAGCCGTCATTGTTGTTTGGCGGGCCTGGGCGGGATTCGAACTCACTAGCTCAGGTGTATGTGGCAGGCGCCTTAGCCCGTTGAGCCACAGGCGCCGAGCCTGAGAGCTATTTTTTTTTTTTTGTGGCAAAATGTGCATAACATGAAACTTAACACTTTAACCATCTTAAAGTATACAGCTTGGCTGCATTATGTACAGTCACACTGTCATGCAACCATCACCACCAACCATCTCCAGAACTTTCACATCTTCCCAAACTGAAGAGAAACTCTGTATCCATGAAACAAGGTCTCCCTTTTCACACCTGTTACCAGCCCCAGACAGGCCTTGAACTTAAGATTTTTAAAGGAAAACAATAAGGGTCCGGTGCAGTGGCTCACACCTGTAATACCAGCCCTTGGGAGGCCAAGGCAGGTGGATTGCCTGAGGTCATGGGTTGGAGACAAGCCTAAACAAGAGTGACACCCTGTCTAAAAAATAGCTGGGCGTTGTGGTGGGCACCTGTAGTCCTAGCTACTTGGGAGGCTGAGGCAAGAGGATCACTTGAGCCCAAGAGTTTGAGATTGCTGTGAGCTGTGATGCTACAGTACTCTATCAAGGGCAACAAAGTGAGACTCTGTCCCCAAAAAAATAAAAATAAAGAAAAACAATTTTACATGCTTGCACCTTGTTTGAAGTGTTTACCAACACACATTACTCCTGTAACTGAAAAAGAAATGTTCATGGTAGCTCTGGTGTTGAGCAGCAAATTTTCCCAGAGAGTAGTGAGGCTGGTTTGTAGATATTGAGAGGGGTCTTACAAATCTGAGGCCTTTTAGGGGCTTTTAGGCTTTTGACTTTTGAAAGTTGTCAGATGCAACCAGGACCAAAACCTAACAAGTGCTTGTTTATTTTTTGTTCCAGTTAAAGTCAAAAATCTACAAAAGAAAAGGTGAGACCTTTGCCTGGAGACTCTTATAGGGTGGTTTTGGGACAGCAGGACACTTTCCTGCCTGATGGACAGTCCACCCCAAACAGTACCCCATGGTGGGAGGGCCATATAATAGAAACAGGTTCTGCCATTTATGAAGCGCCTACTGTGTGCTAAGTACTGTGCTGGGATACCCTGATATCAGAACTCACTTTATCCTCACAGTAGCCCTGAAAACAGGAACTATGAATAATCCCATTTTACAAATAAGGGGAGGCTCAGGGCTGTCACACACTGAGTGCCTGAGACTTTCTTGCATCCCTTTGCCACTGGCTGCCAAAACTTGTCCCAAGTCATTCCATTAATAGATATCCATGGTATAGCCAAGTGTTGTGGCAGGCACCTGTAGTTCCAGCTACTCGGGAGGCTACGGCAAGAGAATCGCCTAAGCCCAAGAGCTAGAGGTTGCTGTGAGCTATGATGGCACAGCACTCTACTGAGGGTGACAAAGTGAGACTGTCTCTAAAAAAAAAATAAAATAAGATATCCATGATGAGTGTCTGTGGATCCTCCTGAGGTTGTACAATGTTCAACTTATTCCATAACCAGTACTCTGGGGGCACCAGAATGTCCCAGTTAGTCCTGGCCTTAGTTTCTCTCCTCTCCTGCTGCCTGGTGGTGAAAAGCCCCTCTGGCGATCAAATCCCAGCTTCACCTGGCTTTAGGGCTCCTATAAGAGAATTTCTATCTCAGCCGGGGGCGGTGACTCATGCCTGTAATCCTAGCACTCTGGGAGGCTGAGGTGGGGGACAGATTGAGCTCAGGAGTTCAAGACCAGCCTGAGCAAAAGCGAGACCTCATTTCTACTAAAAATAGAAAAACTGAGGCAAGAGGATCGCTTGAGCCCAAGAGTTGGAGGTTGCTGTGAGATTTGACAGCACAGCACTCTATCCAGCAAAAGCTTGAGACTCTGTTTCAAAAAAAACCAAAGAGAATTTCTATCTCCTAGTTTTTTCTTCCACCTGGCTGAGGGGCTGTCACACAGTGTGACACCTCTGGGAATCTGTTTCTTTCTCTTCCTGTTACTTTCCCCTGTGCAGGCACATTTTGAGGAGGATTTATGGGGAGTAAAGGCTGAATATATTGAGTCTGGTTTGAGATCAAGGTTTTCCAGAATAAGCCTCCTGTTTCCAGGGGCACACTAAAACACTTTCTCCTGGGCGGCGCCTGTGGCTCAGTCAGTAAGGTGCCAGCCCCATATACCAAGGGTGGTGGGTTCAAACCCAGCCCTGGCAAAACTGAAACAAAAAAAATAGCCGGGCGTTGTGGCCGGCCCCTGTAGTCCCACCTACTCGGGAGACTGAGGCAAGAGAATCGCCTAAGCCCAGGAGTTGGAGGTTGCTGTGAGCTATGTGATGCCGCGGCACTCTACCGAGGGCGACAAAGTGAGACTCTGTCTCTACAAAAAAGTAAAATAAAATAAAAATAAAAATAAAACACCTTCTCTTGAATTCCTTTGCAGAGATCAAGAATCCTGCTGGGCCCAGATGAACTTCGCCACCACAGGTCTGTGATTTCTCTCCTGGTTCCTGACCACACCCAGGCAAGATCGCCACCTCAAAACCTCATCACCCACTATTTGAAACTTTTCTGAGGCTGCGTGTTCCCCTTAGGGTCAAAATACACCCTCTCCATTCCTTCCCCTGGTTCCCCACCTTTTTGCTCCGTTGTGAAGGTCAGCTCCTCCAGGAGTCTTCCCTGACTCCCTAGGCAGGGTTCGTGCTTACTACTTAATTACGTGCCCCAAGCACCCTCTCATTCTTCTAACCCCTCAGTGGAAACACAGTTTTCATTGTCGGGTGCCTGTGTTTAATGTCGCCTAGCCTCTGGACAGAGAAATCCCCTCCAAGTTGTATATTTAGTGCATCCAGTGCCCACCCTGCCCTCCGGATGTGTCATTCTGCCAGATTCCACTAGGGGGCACCAGGCAGCCAGTCTAGGATATGGGATGCTCTCCTGAAGGATAAAGTCAATTGTCTGTTATAAACATTTATTGAGCGCCTACTGTTTGCTAAGATCTGAAAATGGGCCGGGTAAGGTGGCTCATGCCTGTAATCCCAGTACTCTGGAAGGCTGAGGCGTGTGGATTGCTTGAGCTCAGGAGTTTGAGACCAGCTTCAGGAGTTTGAGCAAGAGCGAGACCCCATCTCTATTAAAAGCAGAAAAACTAGTTCAGCATTGTGACAGGCACCTGTAGTCCCAGTTACTCGGGAGGCTGAGGCAAGAGAATGTCTTGAGCCCAAGAGCTTGAGATTGCCATGAGCCATGATGACGAGGCGCTCTACCCAGAGCAACAAAATGAGACTCTGTCTTACAAAAATAAACCTAGCCCAGGGTGGTGGCCAGTGCCTGTCATTTCAGCTACTCAGGAGGCTGAGGCAAGAGGATCACTTGCACCCAGGAGTTGGAGGCTGCAGTGAGCTATGATGACATCACTGTCCTCCAGCCTGGGTGACAGAGTGAGCCTTGTCTTAAAAAACAAAAAAAAACGGGGAGGCGCCTGTGCTCAGTGGGTAGGGCGTCAGCCCCACATACCGAGGGTGGTGGGTTCAAACCTGACCCTGGCCAAACTGCAACAAAAAATAGCTGGGCATTGTGGTGGGCGCCTGTAGTCCCAGTTACTCGGGAGGCTGAGACAAAAGAATCGCCTAAGCCCAGGAGCTGGAGGTTGTTGTGAGCTGTGAAGCAATGGCACTCTACCAAGGGCGACAAAGTGAGACTCTGTCTCTGAACAACAACAACAACAACAACAAAAAGGGCGGCGCCTGTGGCTCAGTGAGTCAGGCACAGGCCCCATATACCAAGGGTGGCGGGTTCAAACCCGTGCCCCGGCCAGACCGCAACAAAATAGCCAGGAGTTGTGGCGGGCGCCTGTGGTCCCAGCTACTTGGGAGGCTGAGTTAAGAGAATAGCCTAGGCCCAGGAGTTGGAGATTGCTGTGAGCTGTGTGAGGGTGATAAAGTGTGAGGCTCTACCAAAAAAAGAAAAAGGATGGCCAGTCATGGAGGCTCATGCCTGAAATCCCAGCACTTTGGGAGGCCAAGGTGACCGGATCACCTGAACTCACAGGTTCAAGACCAGCCTGAGCAAGAGCGAGACCCTCACCCTAAAAATAGCCAGGTGTTGTGACAGGCACCTGTAGTCCCACCTACTCAGAAGGCTGAGGCAAAAGAATCACTAAGTCCAAGAGTTAGAGGTTGCTGTGAGCTATGATGCCAGGGTACTTTACGAGGGGCAACAAAGTGAGACTGTATCTCAAAAAAAAGAAAAAGATTTGGGAAGGTTCTGGGATGATCAAGACACCAAGAAAGGCGTGGTCTCTGCCCAGAAACAGCCAATGGTGCCACCAGACTCTGCCTGGTACAAGGCTGGCGGTCCCCCAGAGAAAGCGATGTTTAATTAGAGACAGGCAGGAGGGGCAGCAGGAATAACAATTAGTAAGAACCCTGGGAGGAGGAGGAGGAGCTGACACTTGTTTTTCTGGAATAAGAGTTCACATTTCAGGCACCTTGTTGCCTGAGGGCAGGGAGGGACGCCAAAAGGGAGCTTTGCTTAGGAGAAAAACAAGGTTCTATTTGTATCTGTAAACTGTCCACACTGCAGAATGGACCCCCTTCCCATGTGGCCTGCGGGTGGGAAGTAGAGAAGTTAAAACTAGTCCCTGACCCTCGATTTTCTTTCTCTTTCAGTTTCAGACATGTCCTTCGATAATTCCCTGTTTGCCATCTCCTTGGTGAGTGGTTCCTTTTCTTGTCCTAACTGTAGGAAGGTGGGGCCACCACCATGCTGGTCAATCTGCTGTCACTGAGCTTGCAGGGACTCCTCTGAAAACTGCCTGGGTTCAGAGGATTGAAGTTGGCAATAGGCAGGTCCCTGGGGGTGCTTGCTATACTTGTCAGCACTGCCTTTCAACCAGTGGGGCCAATCCTCTGGATAAATACAGAGGATTCAAGGTGACTTGGTGGCCTCTTTGAGCTTATTCTTTTTTTTTGAGACAGAGCCTCTAGCTGTCACCCTAGAGAGAGTGCCGTAGCATCACAGCTCACAGCAACCTCCAATTCCTGGGCTCAAGCGAGTCTCTTGCCTCCGCCTCCCAAGTAGCTGGGACTACAGGCGCCCGCCACGACGTCTGGCCATTTTTTTGGTTGCAGCCATCATTGTTGTTTGGCGGGCCCGGGCTGGATTCAAACCCGCCAGCTTAGGTGTATGTGGCTGGCGCCTTAGCCCGTTGAGCCACAGGCGCCGAGCCTGTACCTATCTTCCAATGAAAGACATTATAAAAATAAGAGCTTCCCCTTTGGATTTCATGCTTCTAAAATTTTGGGTTTATTCTGTGTCTCTAACCCAACTCCATTCCATCCACATTGTGCTGAAGGAAGGGTAAGCACTCATCGCCCCTGCACTGGGTGAGCTGGACTACACTCATTTACCCCCTCCTGGCCTCAGTTTACACATCAGTAAAATAAAAAGCTTGTATAGATTAAATACAAATATGTCCTGAAACTTCTGGTTCCTACACCTATAATAATGATCTTGAGAATATATTCACTGATGCAATAGATATGATCACCATTTGATTTGATATCAAACCATAATGAGTGAGCAAAAAAGGAAACCCCGGAAGACCTTACGGTTTTCTTTATCACATCTGAAAATGGAACACGACTCTTCACTTCATTGTGCCTAGAAATGATATCTTACTGTATACTTAGTCACTCAACAGAACTGGCAACAATCCAGGGGCCTGGCCTTGGTGTAATAAAGACTGTGTAACAGCAAAGCACTGTTTGGTTTTAAAATCCCCAAACCATAAATACTGAAATGTTGTATTCAAGTGTTTAAAGGAGGATCAATTCTTCAGTTTACTCCCTTTTTCCAGGAAAGGATAACTCTCTGTCTTCTAGAAAAAGTCACCAGCCTTCACCCTCAGGCTGTGTCTTCCCACACGACCCTGTATAAGCCATCATATCTACCCATCTAGGCATCAAGGCCTCTTACTTTTCTCCAGTGCCCTGCTGACTCAGCCAAATGGTGTCAGCAGACTGGAGGGGGTGGACGGGGGGAAGAGCCCATGAAGCAAGTTGCCAGCCAGGATCCAGGGGCACAGTCAGAAGACACTGTGCATGAGAATAACCTGTCCAATGAGGGCAAGCGAGGCAGTTTCGGGAGGGAGGAGACCTTTCACATGTTTTCACATGTTGTCATGTTTGGAAATGATGGCGTGTTCCCCAGGGGCGCAAATGAAGAAGTCAGAGGATGGCAAGAGTAAATCAAAGGCCAGCAGAACCTAGGAACTGGGGTAAAGGAGCGAAGGAACTTATCAGTGTCACTTCATCACACCTGAGGACACCCTGTCAGCTCTCAGCATGCGAGGGCCATTTTCTACACTAAAACAGAGATGGTTTCTTGGGCAGATGGAACCTAGAAGAAACAACCGTCCAGCCTGGCATAGCTCTAGCAATATCCTCAGTACCTACCTCTAACCATGTGTCTGGGTTTAGCTTCACCCTGCTGAAACACCTGGTTTGGCAGGGACCCTCCCTTCAGAGCCCCTAAGTCCTCTTTCACAAGCACTGCATGGCAGGAAGCAGCGGAGACTTCCCAAATTCAAAGACACATGTACACACACACACCCTAAGCTTTATGAAAAGCATCCAATGGGCAGACTCACCAACACCAGCCATCCTGGGGTGACATCCTTCTACCAAAACCATCATTCTGCAGCCTTGGACAGGCCTAGCTGCCATGTGGACCTTCCCATCCACGACTTACCAGCAAGGATTTGGAAGAATCCAGTGATGTAAAACCGGCCCCCCTTGGTGAGAGTGAAGAGCTGGCAGAAGAACCCAAACAGGGACAGGACGCTGAAAATGATGGACAGGATCATGGTGGCCTGGACAGACTGCAGCCATTCTGGGGGGAGAGACACTTGGTTAGGAAATCTGGCCATCACCAGGGCAGGGCTCTGCCTCACAGGAAGCAGAGCCCTCTCTCCTTAGCAGAACTCAGGCAATTCAATTATGTACCCTAAAATGTCATTCTTCATTTCACGGTTTCTTTGGGAGGAAAAAGAAGAAATAAAGAAAATAAGGAAAAGAAATATAAACACACACACACAGGGTGGCCACAAAGTTCATGTGCAATTTAAAAATATAATGCATGTTTAATTGTGGACATTTTAGGAAAGGGCTGTAAGAAAACATCTACCTCTCACCACAAAGGGTTAAACTCCAGTTAAAATATACTGAATTTCCTTCCAGCATCTGTGCCAACGTGTTCCTTACATGTGTGTTACAGAGGACCTGAGCCCCATCCACTGTCTTTCCTCTTTGTGCTGTCAGGGATCTTTGAGGGCTTATCAGAACTCCTAGATTCCAGGAAGAATAGTTTAAAGCCACTGTTCAAAATATCTGTATCTCCAAGGAGATCAAGGGAATGGCTGTTAGAGCCCAAACTAACTTTTAAAGAAAGACATAAGAGAAGGCTGATGAAGGGAGGCATGCTTTGTGTAAGGTAAGGACACTCGTGTGCTCAGCGAGCTGTGCCTTTCCTTTTGGCCCACCTCGATCATGGCCATCAGCCTCTGCACAGTGCAGCTTGTGATCAGCAAATCACCAGACAGGATCGAGGCTCACACTTCCCCATCTTTGTTGAACTGACCTTCGATCAAATCTCCAAGCCTCCAACTGAAGTACAACAAAGAAAAGATTGCCCCTCGTGATCTCTTCCAGTTCACTATCTACTGCAAATTTGTGTTATTTCAGGAAGGAAGAGGGAACAACCTGAATCCCACACTACAGAGGGACCGGGTTTGCCTAGAAGAGCTGCATCTGGCCTTTGTCCCTTCTTCCAAGTGCCACCTGACAATGGGGCAGGCTCCGCTCTCAAGAGGGAAATGGCAACTGGAGAAGCTACAGCTTCATCCCCTCAGCTTGTAACAGGCTTAAAAAAGCACATACCCATGCTCAACCCAGTACTCAAAGCCATGGAGTCTGGATGGTCTATAATTAACTGAGTAAGATAAATCTGTTTTGAGTTGCAAGTAGCTCATGGCAGAATTTTAAGGGTGCCAATTAGGTTAATTATTAGTAGAGTTTCGTATAAGATTTTTCCAAGACACAGACTGGAACCATTTTCAACTTGGAAGAAACCTGAGAGATCAAATAACCCAGCTTCTTTGCACCAAACAGATTTCCGGAGATGTTTGGCTGAGCTCAAGTAACACAGCCAGGCCTGGGAGAACCTCGATTCCATTCTAGTGCTCTTTCCACTGAAGCATAACATACGCTTCTTTGATTTTTTTCAATTTCTTTGTCAATTAAGGTAAGAAAATGATGTCTAATGGGTTGTGACCCATCCCAATTCCATTTTGATAGAACCTTAATTCAATCTGTTTGTCTTTACCCAGGAGAAAGTTTCTTTTGGAAGAGCACTCTGTAACAGAGATAATGTTGCCATAATATTATTTATTCAAGAAAACAAATTATATAGCACTCTGGTAGATGCAGCTGGAAACACAAAGAAATCTGAAACCCAAATCTGAAGCTAAAACAAAGGGATCCACATTGGCTGGGAAATGTTCTTCACTGCACACTCTCATGAGGAACATGGTGGGGCAGGGATGACAGCCTGGATCTCTTTCTCCAATTCTGAGAACTTACCTCTGCCCTGACCTCCACTACCATTGTTGGCAGGAACTACCACCAGACCTGGCACATAGAAAAATCTTAAAATCTTTGTATGTTCAGGCTACATGAATAGGAAATGTCCCTAATTTCTAATTATGTAATGAAATACTTCTTAAAACTTCTTTCACCCATAAATGGAGTCTTAGTTCCAACCCCATTATAATTGAGTTGCTTTGTCACAAGTTGTTTGTCAAATCAGATCAGAATTAGAGGATCAAGGAAGTTTTTATTTAATGAGCATTTGTTGAACACCTACTATTTTGAGCCAAGCCCTTTGGTGAGTTCTGCTAATACAAAAATGAAGAAGGTGGTTATCAACCATAAACATGATAAACACAACACATACATTAAGATAGAAAGCCCAGCAATGTCATCAGCCACAACATATGTGAAGGGGTTCCGGGGACACATTGTAAGGTGTGGCATTTTACCTTGGATTAAGTCATCTCAGCAATATTCCGATGCAAGAGATACCCCTAAATAAACAACAGTCAAAAATAAAAAGATGCTAAGAAGAAGTTCCAGGCCAATATTAAGAAGAAGAAAGTAGGGAAAGTAATAATAGCATCTAATAAAACAGAACTTATATGTCTAAAGGGGTTTGTTTTATAAAGGAAAGATTCTGTAGACTTGACCTTTACTTCCAGTTTACTTGATCTATGAGTGAAGAAATCACTGTCATAAACCTGTCTGTATACAGATAATAATATGGACTGGAAAAGTCTAAAGCAAAAAACAATCCAAAATATGAGAAGAAATTGATAAAGCTACAATCATAGTGGAAAACTAGACTTTTCCTTCCTCCCTCAGAACAGATAAACAAGACAGAAGATAAGGAAGGAGATATATATATATATAACAAGATTAGCAAATTCAAGCTAATGAATATGTAGAAAATTTGTGTCTAAATGACAGAAACTATAAATTATTTTCAAAACACATGAGACAGCCTTACAAACTGACTATATGTTAGACAACAAAGAAAACCGTAAATCTTAAAATAGAAGTAATGTAGGTACAACACACAACTCAAGACAAACAGAAATTAGATATTAGAAACAAATTAGCCAAAATGAATTTTAAAATTCAAAAATAGCGTTCCAGATAATCCCTTGGATAAAGAAATCAAGATGAGAATTAATACTTTAGCAAGGAATGATTCTGAGAATACTACATGCCAAACTTACAGGCTGTGACCAAAGCAGTTCTCAGAGGAAAATGTATACCCTTATATGCATTTACTAGAAAAATAACAAAAGCAAATACACTTAACTTACAACTCAAGAAGCTAGAAAAAAAAAGTAACATAAATTCAAAATTAATTGACTTAACCAGATAAAAGCAGAGATTAATAAACCCATAAAAATAAAAAAAATAATTTAATAAAATATCTAATTCTCTGAGGAGGAACATCAATAAGGCAGAAAAAGTTTATTCAAGTACATAAAAGAAGTGCTCAAGGAGTATACTATGTTCCTGGATTGAAACACTCAGTTATAAAGATGCCAACTATATCCAGAATAATCTACAAATTCAGTGATACTCTAATCAATATCATAAAATGCATCAAAAATTCATCTAAAAGACAATCAACAATAAAAGTCAAGAAAAAATTTAAACCAACCCAACAGCCTCTAAAAAATAAACAAATGAAAACCAGAAAAACATGTAAAACCAATGAGTCAAAATATCACCTATAAGACAGCAAACATATATCATGCTATGTTTATTATATTATATGCTATATATTATATACATAATTACAATTTTTCATAATTGATGTATGCATAATTATATTAATAAAATATATCTTATAGTATACAAGGATTATATTTTAAAATTTGTAATTCAAACAATATAGCTTTTTTTTTTGAGACAGAGTCTCACTTTGTCGCCCTTGGTAGAATGTTGGGTCATAGCTCACAACAACCTCAAACTCGTGGGCTAAAGTGATCCTCGTGCCTCAGCCTCCTAAGTAGCTGAACTACAGGCACCTGCCACAATGCCCAGGTATTTTTAGAGACAGGGTCTCACTCTTCCTCAGACTGGTCTCAAACTCGTGAGCTCAGGCTATCCACCTGCCTCAGCCTCGCTGAGTGCTAGGATTACAGGTGTGAGCCACCACACCTGGCCATCAAACACTATAGTGTCTGTCATGAAAGGAAAATAAAAGAATGGCACATAATTAAGACTTTTGAGGTATGCATATAAATTTATTTTATAATAAATAGAGCATTAGAGTAACAATGCAACAGATAACAAATGGTGTTCAGATGGTAAAACATAAAATCAGATCTCTAGCTCACAGCACCAAGAAAATTAAATTCCAGAGGAATCAAAGAGGTAAATATAAAATTAAAAAGTCATGCAGATATGTGATTAGCAAAGGAAAATATGAATAGCCAAAGAACATGTTAAAAGGTCCTCAACCTCACTAGTAACCAGAGAAAAGCAACTGAAATCCCTAAGGAATGTGACATTAACTTTTATCCATCCAACTAGCAAAAATCCAAAAAAAAAAAAAAATGATATCAGCAGAGTAAATGTGTGATAGTAACTCTATACACTGTTCATTGGAATAAAAGTAATAATATAATCCTTTTAAGACCAGCAATTTGGCAGAATGCAATTAAAATCTGCAAAGCTCGTATCATAATGACTCAGCAATTTCATCACTATATCCTGGATAAATATTTGAGCATCTACTCAAAGAGAGATGAACATGGACATTGATTGTAGCATCATTCCTATGAGGGAAAATGAATTAGAGCTATAGCCCTACACTGGAATATTTTGCAGCAAGTAAAAAAAAAAAAATCATCTTAGAATTAGAAAATGAATAGCCTTTGAAAGACCTTCAAAATAATGAAAAGAGTAAGGTGTCCACACTACAGGTCATCACCTTGTAAACACATTCCCTAAAACTATATATGTGTGTACAGACATCCACATGCATTCACCTGTTCAGAGAAAAAAGCCAAAGATGGGTCGGTCAAACTGACATCAACAGGGTCCCGAGGAATTGGAGTTTAAGGAGACCTTTCACTCAGTCTTTACTCTTTGACTTATTTTTAATGAAGAGAATATTTTCATGTAATATACCTACTACTTGAATGATTAAAACCAATTTCAAAAATTACAGGATAAAGAAGAAATAGCAGTTAATAGCAAGTTAAAGATTTAGGATTTCAAAACTCAAGAGAGCTGCTAGGATCCTAGGCAGGGTGAGGCTTCCATTTGTAAAAAGAACAGGGACTGTCCCTTTCCTTGAACACCAAGAATCTAAAGCTCCATGGCTCAGCAAGGGAACAACAGCCCCACCCAAGGGGAGGTAGCCTGCAAGCCAGCCCCTGATGGAAGATGCAAGAGCTTTCCTCGCTACTGTGCAAAGGGAAGCCCACGGTGCCCCATGGAGATTCCTAAGCTCGGATGATGTGATCCCCAGACAGAATCATTCACTAGAACTGGAACTGACAGATGGCCAGGGCATAACCGAGAGCAGATGTCACACGCTCCGGAAATGACAGGATGAGGATGAGCAAAGCCTGATCTATCTGCCCTGCAGCTGTGTGTTCCGGTTAGAACAGCCCAGGGCACTGGCTCCAGTGCAAGTTCTGCCGACAAGTTGCCTTGTCCCTTATTTTGGCCTTGATTTCCTCTTCTCTAACTTGAGGGGCTAACACATTTCATATGGTGGTTTTCATGCTCCAACTGAAGAGTTGCCGTAAAGGCTTTGTGGAAGGATAGCGTAGACCAAGAGCAGGGTAAACTGGCATTCACAGACTGTTACTACATAAGGGTGCAGAAACTGGGGCCTCTCTATCCGGGTCACACCAAGCAGTGTATAATGGAGGTCACAGTGTTCACATATGCCAGGTTATGAGAGCACCAAGCACAACTCCAAAAAGTATCTTGATATACCTTTGGTATTATCTATGGCCACACCACCCTGAACACACTCCATCTCATCTGGTCTTGGAAGCTAAGCAGGGTCAGGCCTGGATGGGAGTGTTTGGATGGTAGACAACCTTAGGATCAGTTCATGTCTACTCACCAACTACTCTATTCTGCCTCTTTAGCACAAAATTAGCAAAAGCCAAGACCAATATGTGAACGAATGGGCATGCCCCATTCAGCCATTATTAATGCAATAAGATCTTATTTACAAAGTCAAGACTGAATTTGGGCTGCTGGCTCTACTTTGCTAGCCTCTGCTACAGCGAAACAAAGTTATACGTGCAGAAAATAATTACTAGAGATGAGAGAATACAACCCAAGGGAAGTGGCTGTCCATTGTAAACCTGTTTTACAACCCAGGATGACGCTGATGAGAGGCCACCATCCCCAGGTGCAAACTTGAGGTCAGAGCCCATGACGAGCACCTGCCATCACTCTCTTAGTGCCTGGTGCAAAGTGGGTGCCCAGTAAAAACTTGCAGAGTTCTCAGGGGCAGACTTTTAAATTAATCTCCAGCCTTGGTGCTGAACACTAGAATTAAAGATTATAAAGCTTTCAGTTGGCCTACTGCTCTACTGCAAGTGCTAGAAACAAGAGCTACTGACAGCCTTCTGAAGTAGATCGCAGCTGCCTGCAGATCGAGATAACGTGAAGTTTGCATTGCACAACGATCAAAGCTCACTTCAAGGTCAGATTCCTGTCAAGGGAGCAGCTGAGCAGTGGAGGAAATGCATCCACCCCCTCAGCTGTATTCTTAGCCCGGGGCCCACCAGCTAGTGAGTGAGGAGCTCAGAAAGGATAGGGAGCTTTGATGCGTGACAGTTCAACAGCACCGTCCTCCCCACCTGGAGTCTGACTCTGAGCACTTAATTCATAAAAGCTTTTCTGACTCAAGGGAACAGGTTTTGTTGAGAATGAAAGGAAGGACAGCTGCAAGAGGCTCGGAAGAGACACTGGGGCTGCCAACAGAGGAAAGGTCACGAAAAAGGAGGCCACCAGAGGGGTGAATCACACCCCTCATTGCCTCAATGGTTAATACCTCCCATTTGCATAGCGCTAGGCTGTTTTAAAAAACACAGACCCCCCAAGATCAGGATGCTCACCCCCAAGCCTCCCTGCCTACTCCCATCACACAGATGGCCATTCTCCTTATTTCTCAGAGTGAATACCATTCCAGGAGTACCTGAGGTCCCAAGAGACTCCGTCCTAAACAATGTGGCCTTTGCCTGCACGCTTCACCTACCCACTGGAGCACGTCCAGGGCCCCGCGTGGGCTCGGCCCCAGGGATCCAACTTCCTCCCCAAACAGCCCAGCTGGTAGCTTAGAAATGAGACCCAGGGGTCAGGCTAATTTTGCCAGTGATCCATGCAGAAAACAAACAAGATGGGGAAAGCCACCTGCAGGCTGAGAGCTCCTACAGATGATGAAGGCTGCATGTGAGGCACTTTCAACAGGTGATGGTGGAGGCATTTTCCCTGCAGCAAAACTTGTGGGTGGCTGCTAGTGAGCACAGATTGCCCAGCAGGTGGAGAGAAGCTCCACATCAAGGTACTTGACCTAACACGATCAGCCAGCTCACTGAACTCTGATTACGAGGTTTTATGGCAGGCACAAGAACTAGTGTTCCAGAGTCTAGTTTTGTGGTTTGATACCTGTGTTGATGTCCTGCTAACCAGTGCTTGGACCTGAAGAGGGAATATCATGTAGCCACTGAGATACTTGAAGTTAGCGGAAAATAATAAGCTCTTTGAGGCCATTTTGTATACTCTCAATGGAAATTTCTAGAAACAACAGCAGGGTCAGGGGAGGCTGTGTTTCTCAAAGAATTGTCCCTGAAAGACTTACTCTATCAGCTAACACTAAAGAAAAAAAATGGGGTGGGGGTTGCATGATCAAGGATATTACCTCCCTCCTTGGACATTCACAGCTTACAATGAATTATCCAAGGCAGTGAGAAGTCCTACTGTATTTTTTTAAAAGCCTGCTGAATTTTTAAAATTCACTGTTCTTTTAAACTGCCTTATCAGTAAACCTTTTTTTTTTTTTTTTTTTTTAAGAACAGCCCACTTGAAAATGCTGAGTTTGCCCACAGAAAATGGCTAGAAAGGAGAAAGGCAATTTCAACTGCGCCATTGTAAGTTGCACCAGCAGAGAATAGATAGGGAATAATTCCATTACCTTCAAGACCTTTGGGTTTAGGAATAATCAGAGTTCCCCTTTTTCCCCCCCAAAGTGTGCAAAGAGGCCAACATCATGAAACTCAGGAGGCAGAGACAATACAGTCACCACCCCCACCAGTAACAGGAAGCCACAAAGCCCCTCTCTGCTCCCTGTGCCTGCTGAAATTCTACCTAATCTCCAAGGCCTGGCCCAAAGGCCAACTCTTTTTAGGATCCTCCTATGCCACAATTAGATCCTAAATGTGAACAGAGTCCCTGGGACCTGTGTGAAGTGTGGACACTGATTCTGGATCCTACACCTCCAAGCCCATTCTGCTATCCAGACATTAAAGGCAGACCACCCACTGTGGAAAACAAGGGCTCCTGATGTCCCATCTACTGTTTCTTTCACTACAGCATAGCAGGGCCCTGAGAAGGTCAATAATGTTTGAAATCTAAAGAATTAAATGATCCCACCAACGTACTTCAGATTTTGAGCCCACAGAAGCGAGCGTGGGAGGAAGGAGAAGAGAACAGCAGGGCAAAGGGAACGAGGGTCTCCTTGCTTTCTACTCATCAACCTGCCAAGCCACTGGCCCAACCTCAGGGGTGAGCAGGCAAGAAATCAGTGCTTGCTGTTTACTGAAGCCATACTCTACACAGCTGGGGCTCGAGTGGAACCTCATCAGCACCAAGGAGTCACCGAGAGAAGGAAGGAGGAGGCAGCACCAGAAAAGAAGACAAAGCTGGGTCTTCAAACATTTGAAGACATGGGGGAGAGAACACAGCCACCCAGTCTTGGTCCAGGGGCCACCACAGAGATTTAAACAGTTTGGGAATGAACCAGGCAATTTGGTCAAACCCAAGTATAGCAAATCAGGCATGAATGAAGACCACCAGTAATGACCAGACAAAACAAGGGAGGGATTGGGGTTTCACAAACGGACTTCCCACATCACAGCTGCCCTTTTCCCATCTCCTCTCCCTCTGTCCCCCCAAGAAGCCCTGGAGTACCCAGGACTCAGCTCAGACCCTGGTCCCCTCTTCCCTTCTTTCTGCCTTCTCTTCTCGACTGTCCCCCCACATCATCGTTGTTGTCATCGTGACACTGAGAACCCTTCTGTATAGTTGAATGACTCCTGACTGTGAATTTCCAGCCCAGACACCTCCCCTGGGCTAAACTCAAGTGCTTTGCTAACATCTCTGATGGCCAAAACATAACTCCTGATCTCCACTCCTCCCCTAAACCTTCTGTTCCTCTTCCTATCTTTCCTAGCTCAGTTCTGGACCCCAATACACACCAGTTGCTCAAGCCTAAAACCTAGAAATGATCTTGAATCATTCTTTCCCCGTCCCCTTACCATCAGCAAATCCTGTCACCAGCCCTTTCTTCTCTATTCCACCTCACTAACCAAGCCACCATCTACAGTTCGTGGGAGGATTAAATGTATCACTCCTCAAAGAATGCCTGGGACCTCTGTGAGCTCTCTATATTCTTATCATCATTGTCATCATTCCCAAGCAGACTAAGACCACAGCCTCATCACCAACCTTCAGTTTCCACTCTCATCTCCCCCAAATTTCATTCTCAACAGAGCAGCCAGATGAGCTTTCAAAGCACAAATCAAATCATGCCACAGTTCTTAAAACCCTGCAGTTTTGTCCCATTTGGGCTTCTTGGTACCATAGCCTGGGAGGCCCCAGCTGTCCAGGACCACTGCCCCTCTCCCTCCAGCCTCCTGCCTCAGGGCCTTGGCACCTCCTGTATATCAGGTTCTTCCCATGGTTCTTCATATGCGTGGTCCCTCTGTCTTGTATGTTTCCACCCACAGCACTATGGGAGGAAGTGGCCTTCCCTCCCCAGGGGCCACTTTCTAGCCCATCGCCCTGTTCACCTCCTGCAGAGCACTCTCCACTCTCCACAATGCTTCCTTTACTATGTATGCCTATTTCCCCAACTCGTTAGGTAGCTTCGCAAAGCCAGGGACCGTGTGCCAAGTTCCTAGAACGGTGCCCAGGACACAGGATGAGTTCCACAGATCTCAGGAATAAATGAATGGATCGCCTTGTTATCTCTTCAGAAAGGAAAAAGGCTCTCTTGAAAGGTAATGAGTTTCTGTCACTGGAAGTAAGACCAGCTAGATGGGATGGGGGGAGAGATGGCAGATCCCTGCCAGTGTTGGGGGTCTATGAGTGTGTGGATGACTGCATGCTCAGAAGGCTTCATCCCAGACACGAAAATCAACAGCCACAACCTCGGGCTGCACCACGGCCAATCCCTGCTCCTGAAACACAAGGAATGGTGAAATCCCAAGGATGCAACTGAAATTTTTTAAAAGTAAAAGCTTCAAGGATTATATGGCTTAGACATTGGTTCAAACCAGCATTCCACATGATTCCTGCATTGGCATCTGATGAGAAAATTTGAGGGTTGAAATATCAGCATTTTGACACCACATCCTCTCCCGTCTCCCTCCCTCACACTGCTTGGGCCTCAGCATCCCACAAGGGCCTGTAAAATTCAGAGCCATTACTTGGGTAGAGATTGTGGGTTGGCCCAGGGAACCACTAAGATTTTAAATTGTAAAACATGAACCCATAAGTGCAGAGGGCCTCTTGTGTTTTCTAAAATCTGACCAAATGCTGGGCCACAGACAAGGAAATGGTCTGGTGTCCTTGCCAAAATGACAATGTCATCAAATGGATAAACAAGATAAGTCTGGAATCATTTTGAAGACAGAGAGGATAGGAAACCACCAAGCGCTCAAAATGAGGGCCGCTGAAATGAGCAAGATTCATGTTCTCTGATTTCCCATTCAAAGTGTTAATCTAACACCATCCCTACCCTATCGATTGGTGTGAGTTTGTTGCTGCCAGTGCCCTTGAGAATGGACGAGAAGGGCACCAAGTGGTCACCCTCTCAGCTGCGGGCCCTGGCCCAGCCCCTACCCTGTGACAGAGCAGACCTGCCCACTGTCATGGGGGAAATGAGGGGCTAGGGGACTGCCTCAGACACTGCAGGTGACGGAGGATACTTCCGAATGACTCTTTTTATGCCTTGGCATTGAGCACAGGCCTCCTTTTTAAAAGTAAAAATGATTCAGGATTGTACATATTTTATGTGCCTCCCAATTCAGAATGAAAAAGCATATCAATTCCTTTTTATTCTGAGACAAGAAAGGACCTAGTAAGAGGGACAGGACATGGGAAATAGGTTTCACTAAAGACAAGCTCCACCTGGGCGGAGCCTCAGTTTGATTTTCTGACACTAATGAAGGCCAGGCCAAGGGGCAGGGACAGGCCAAGGGGTGCACCCATCCAGCTCCTCAGGCCGGAACCCAGTCATCTGACCCATCTGGTACACCCCAGTCCTACACAGATGAGATAAAGAAAGGGGGACACTTACAAGTACCTGGACTTAATGTCTGGATAATTTGGAGACTTCAAAACAGAAAACACAAGTTCACTCAACAGCAAGGCAAATGTTTTGCCTGGATCCTCTGGGTCAGTAGATTTTAATCTCACCCATGGGGACTTGAGGAGGAGTCTTGGCACGCTCCAGGCCTGACTCAGAGCTTCCCGGAGCTCACCAGTTTGAAAATGGAGGCTCCAGAGGCTGGCCTCACTCATCCTGCCCCAAGTTTGCCTGTGTGGCTGCTGCTCCATGCACCCTGTCTGCCACACCCCAGGGCTCCACTTTCTTAATTAAGTCAGGGACAACCTGTTTGTTACTCAATACTAGTTTGCTAACATAAAATCAAGTAGGTAGTTCTTTTCTCGCGAAAATAAAAGATCTCAGTGAGCATCACAGAGAAGGCCACAAAAGAAAGAGGACAAGGAAAGTGATGACACCCCCATAACCAGGGATGATAAATCGGGGTGTTTCTACTTCACATCATTTGACACATCCTGCCTTGCAAATGTTTCTGGACTGTTACTCCAAGTTGCAATCAAATAGACCGTTGAGAAACACATGGAAGACAGCAGGATTAATCAAAATCATAAAAGTTAGTAACTCAGTCCCAGACCTGTGGGGTGGCCTGCTGTTCTACCTACCTCTCCATCTTCCTGTTCCCTCTGTCCCTCAACTGTGCCATGCCCCTTACTCCCAGCAGTCTTGCACTTGGTGGTCCTTCAGCACAGAATCTCCCCAACACGGCTGCCTCCTGGTCACCCATCCCTCATGATTACATTACCCTGTCCTGTTCTCTTCCTAGCTTCTTGGCACTGCCTCCAAATTATCCATGTCCATTCACTGGTTCACTCAGTAAAATGGAAGCTCTTGTTCACTCTTGCATCCTCAGCGCCTACAACAGTATCTAGCACATAGCAGGTGTTCAACTATTAGTCCTGAATGAAAGAACAGAAGGAGGGAGGGATTGAGGATGGGAGAGAGGGAGAGAATCCTGAAGTGGGAAGTTCATGTTTCCGGAAGTAAGAGAATGCTAGAATGCCAGGATGAAAGGGAAGGAGAGCTGGGAGGTGAGATTTAACAGGAACAGGAGCAGATCATCCAGGCAGATTCAACAGGCCTTGCCAAAGATTTTCATCTGAACATTAAGACTGATGAGGGGGCCGGGGTACAGTGGCTCATGCCTATAATCTTAGCACTCTGGGAGGCCAAAGCAGGTAAATTGCTTGAGCTCAGGAGGTTGAGACCAGCCTGAGCAAGAGCAAGACCCTGTCATTACTAAAAATAGAAAAACTATCCAGATGTTGTGGTGAGCACCTTCAGTCCCAGCTAGTTGGGAGGCTGAGGCAAGGGGATCCCTTGAACCCACTAGTTTGAGGATGCTGCAAGCTAGGCTGATGCCAGGGTGACAGAGTAAGGCTGTGTCTCAAAAAAAAAAAAAAATCACTGATGAGGGGGTCTCTGAAAGACTTCAAAATAAAAAATGAGAAAATAAGGTTTATATTTTATTTATTTTTTTTATTTTTTTAGAGACAGAGTGTCAGTTTATCGCCCTCAGTAGAGTGCTGTGGCATCACAGATCACAGCAACTTCCAGCTCTTGGGCTTAGGCGAATCTCTTGCCTCAGCCTCCTGAGTAGATGGGACTACAGGCGCCCGCCCCAATGCCCAGCTATTTTTTTGTTGCAGTTTGGCTGGGGCCGGGTTCGAACACTCCATCCTCGGTATATGGGGTTGGCGCCCTACTCACTGAGACACAGGTGCTACCCAAGGTTTATATTTTTTAAAATATCATCCTAGATTCAATATGAAAAATGAATCAGAAGGGAACAGGAAAGGATACAGGATGACTAGTTAAGAAGCTGTTTCAGTGACAAATAAGAAGCATTGTGGCAACGGATGTCAGAACAACAGGATAGGCCCTGGGACCGGTGATGAATCTGAGGAGGGACAGAGGAGGCAACACACCAAGGAAGACTCTAGATGCTTCACTGGCTGGCTAAGGAAGCAGCTTTCCCTACAATATTAGTGAAAAGGCGTAGATCTAGTGGAGGGGGTGAAGACTGAGCTGGCACCTATTGACTTGGGGGTGTCTCTTGAATATCCCAGTGAAACTGGCCAATATGCAGCTGGGATGCAGAGAGAGGTCTAGGCTAGAAGAAAAATACTCAAGAGACCTCAGTAAATAATAATAGGATCTAATGACTAGAGAGGGGGAAGAGAAATGGAGAGAGAGAGGCCTAAGAGGATTCTAGTTTCTGGTAAGAGTCCACGAGATAATGAAGGAGGTGCTGACAGAGCCCAGGATACAGCAGTGGTGGAAAATTTGAGGAATGCTAAAACAACTGGGCCCTGCTCTCAACCTCATAGGGCCCAGCTGATCCACTGTACAAGAGTATGATTGGGTTTGGAGCAGGTGGGAAAAGCCTCAAAGAGAAACATTTGGAGCCAGGCTTATAGGGAGGTACTGGCTATCAAATTTCTATGAACCAAGAAGACACGAGGCCAAGTGGCCACATTTTTCAGCCTCCCCTATAGGTATGGCCATGAGACATGTCATTACAAGGGAAATGAATACATTCTTCCCCTCCTCCCTCCTCCCCTCTACTGCTTGGAGCATGGCTAAGACAGCTGGAGCTCTAGTCCCTGAGGCCAAAGAAATGAGCTGGAGGATGGCCTGAGTCTCTGACAATTTCATGGACCTCCACAATTCTCTCAGCCTACTTCCAAACTTCTTTTAAGATTGAGAAATAATCTTATTTAAGCCACGACCATTTAAAGATATTCAGTTAGACACAGTCAGTCCTAATCCTAACCAGAACACTAGCCAACTGGCCCACCACATCCCATTCATTGCTTTCCCCTGCCTTAGGTCGAGTCACTGCCCTGACAGGTACCATCCTCCCCCTTGCCTGTATTTACTTAAATCCTGCCCACCCTTTGGAGGATGGATCAAATTTTGCCTCCCACCAGAGATTTCCCTTCCACTTCCTCCCCCAAGGCTATTTGCCTCCCCCCACTCCTCAGGCTTCTGACCTATGCTGCCTTTCCAGAGAGTGATTCACCTTTCCTACTTATCCTCTGACTCCTCTGTGGGGCTCAATATCCACAAGGGCAAGGCCCAGGCTTTCCAGGTCCATCGACCATCCTTCTTCTCTGGATCAGAGAGGCATTTGATATGAGGTCATAATGAATGTGCCTCTACTGAGCCTCCATTACCTGTCTACAGCCAGGATCAGAATGGGGCCAGAAAGTATGTAAATAAATCTAGAAAAATGAGAAGGCAGGCAGAAGTCTAAAGCTATTTCAAATACCAAGAAGTAGCTAGGGGAAAATAACTGATAAGCTTCCTTCAAACTATATAACCTAGATATTAGACTGCCTCTCAGCACAGCCCAGGAGGAGCCACCGACATGAAAAACAGCATCAATGACACCCTCCCAGGAGAGGTGCAGTGCAACGTTCTGCACACAGAAAAAGACAGCAAGTCACATAAACCAATGTATTTTCACATAACACACTTGCAACATATTCTTCACAAATCGACATCCATAATGAATTACTTCTGATTCCTCAACAAGTTTTTTTCAAACATTGCCTAAGAGCAAATACAGACACAGTATAAAGGGTTTGCAACTAACATTGGTCATTCGTAAAGGCCATCTAATGTTTTTAAAAATTCTATACTCTTTCACCTTATTGTTCACCTAAGCAATTGTTCGACTCAACGGAAAAGGGACAGGAGGCCCCCAAGGACACAGCACTCAGAGCAGAGGTTGAGACACACGCCGGGGAAGTGTCTAATTTAGAACGAGCCCAAGTGGAAGCAAACCCAGTTTGTTAAGGGGTGTATCCAGATTCCCTCAAAATGCCCTTCCCATGAGAGCTGAGAAGGTACACATGGAGGACAGGGGACACGCTGGGGTCCCCACAAAAGCAATCAGGCATATTTGGAATTGACACCAAAGACCCCAGCGGTCATTTGTAAATAAAATGCACCCAGGATGGTGAGCTTAGCGCACAAGGAACAAGTTGAGAGATAAGAAGCTTCCTGATTAAAGTAACACTAGTGCCTCTTTGAAATCTGCTAATAGCACCAAGTGATAGCTATTCCCAGCCAGAGAGACGTGAAATACAGGTCAGTACCGGACTGCAAGGCAATATAGCTTTCCTTCCTGCAGACAATTCGAGCACAAACTCCACCCCCTCATTTCTGTTGCGGCTCAGCAGGTTTTAACATGACTGCCAAAACTGCCTCCTTCTGGGCCTAAGAGTCCAGGATTTCATGCCAACCAGCGTGGCCAGATGCCACTTGGGGACAGCGCCTGTGGACCACAGGGCCGAAAGTCTGCCTTTTTCGGGCTGAGTCACCACTTGTGGCCACCAGGTGTCAGTAGTGAGTATGGAGCCGTCCATCCTGAGTGTTCCCGGACGTCAGCCGGACCCCAAAGGGGGAGAAACCGGATGCTTCGGCTTTGGGGACAAGCAGTGCTATGGCCACATTCTCAGGCACTCACGAGAATTTCATTTACTTGGTTGCCAACTCACCATGCAAACCAACCATGTAACTTCCCAGATGGCTTTAATCCAACGTCTTTCACACACTCAATGACTAAACACTGCTCACTCCAATAGCCTGTCACCTTCCCTCCCCTAGTCTCCACAGGCAGTGGGAAAGGCATAAAGCAGGGTTTCCTACTCCTTGTCACTTCTCCCCATAAAAATCACCAAATGAGTGTTTTAGCAGTTTCTACCCATACTGTGGCTTCGGGTGTTTGGTTTGTAATGCTTCACTGACCCACTTGGGTGTTACTAGGTGCAGAGTCCACAGAGGGGTAATTTCAGGCAAAGCCTGATTGTGCAGAGCCAGAGCCACCAGCCACTTCCCTGCCTGCTTTATGAGCTGGATCTCAACTGGTCTCCCTTACCAGGTATCCCATCCTGAACATAAATATTGGATCTATGAATAGCTGTAACAACATTTAAAGCCATACTTTATTGGCTTTGGAGCATGTGACCATGCTGAAACAGGCCTACAGGTTCTCAGCCTGCATTATGGCCTACCCAGCCACCAAAATGACACATGCCATTTCCCTCTGCCTATCTGCATCCAAAGACATAGGGTCCCTGGTGGGCACTCCTCCCCTCTGGGTGCTTGGGGTATCCTGTGGGTGCTTCTGCTGCCAACTATCCCTTAACTTGACCCTAATAAAGCTTGGGGTCACCAATATCTCACAAACAAACGTGCTGAGAACAGAGGAGAAATACAATCTTCTGGTGAAGGACCCCGATGCTCAGCTTAGGGCTTTGCAAATAGGTTCAAGTCCCCAGTTTGCAACAAGGAAACACTCAAAGGTTTTGATGCTACATGGCACCACTGAGGCCCAAGACCTGGGAAGGCAATGCTGTAACTGGGGAACCCAAAGCTGACCCAACCATCCTTGAGACAGCCCCACCATCACTGCAACAGGAAAAGGAAGGAATTTCCGAATAGAGACAGCCACCAAACCAAACATGCTCATTGGATGAAATGTCCCAGTGGGGTCTTCCCAAGGCTGAGCTATCACGCCACTTTTATCGCTTACCTGTGTCCACATTTTTTTTTCTACTCACCAGAAAAGCGTTACACTAAGTAATGCTTATGATCAGGATATAGCTAAGGGCACGTCTCTAGGTACAGAGAATCATGGTGATACCCAGGATCTCAGCTTACCCACTGAGGTCACTGCCCCTCCCCATGCATCTTGGATTTCTGCATCCCTCCACTGGGCACACTCCACCCCACCCCAACAACATTCTAGCTCATGTCTTCCAGGAATAAGTGTTTCCAGATCTAGACTGAGAAATGTGTTACAGACATTGAACGTTGAGCTTATGGAGAACAAAGCCAGTCTCACCGTTTGCCGATGATGGGAAACAGTGGTGGACATTTCCTGAGGATGAGGTGCTACAGTTCTGCCAGAGATCGGTAGAGTGTCCATTGCCCACAATCCATTGCTAGAAAGAATGAGACATCCTGAGTTAAGGAGGTTGTGAGGAAGAAATGAGCAGGGGAAGGAGAGGGCCCATGGAAAGCAATCAGCCTCATCCACATGGCTACCCAGCATGCTGGTGACCTGCTGGGTTAAGTTCACAGTTGTGTCCCAAGAACAAGATAAGTGGCAGTCTAGTACGGACAGTATGTTGGGATAAGAGCCAATGTCTTGTGAATTAGAAGCACTTTGTAAATGGAAAAGAATCTCACATACACAAAACTATGTGTAAAAGAGTGTGATATAATAGGAGGCACCATAGACTCAGCCCAGGGCACCTGTACGTGTGTTCAAGCCTCCTCTTCTCCCCTGAATACCTCTGGGTATCATGCCTCAAGCCACCACCTCTCTGAGCCTATAAGCTTACGTACAATTCCTGCAATCTGACAAGGTGCAGTAAACATGTTGTGAAGATGCTACTAAATGAGAAACCAAGTCACAAATCCCCAACATAATTCTCACATAGACTAGAAACTCACGCTTACAACTTGACCTAAATTAAATGAAAGCCACCAACACATAAATGCCTGCACTTGTATGCACTTTCTTAGCCAAGAAAATAAGTTTAAAATCTAATGCATTTGACAGTTTTGTAACAAAAGTTAGCCTGTTCATATCAGTGGAGGCTTTCCCAACAAAGTACTGTGGTCACATCCTAAAACTCACCTAGGACCTACCGATCATTTTCCCACAGATAAAAAATTTTTAACTTTCCATTTTAAGGTCCTAAAACGGTGTTTTATAAACTCGGCCACCCATTTGACTATGATTTGGAGAAAAACAAATTTTCATAGATACTCCACTTACTTCCTCAATGAGAATGTATCAAGGGGAAAAAAAATTCTGGACAGTCTTATCAAATGAAGGTGTGGGGATTCTGGATCTGCACTAAAATTATTTGGCTTACTACAGGCCCTGTGCACTAACCTAGTCCAGGGCTCGCTTGCTTCCTCTCCCTGAAGCTGATCTGGTTTTCTCAAAACAACTGACATGGGGCAGACTGCCAGAAACAGCCCTGGGACATCTGAGACTTCCCGCTGTCCACAAATAACGACACAGTCCTGACCAGAGGGAGCACCAGCTGGGGACCGAGATGAGCAACCCAGAGAGCCTCCCCGCCTGGCACTCACGCTGACGATCGTGGAGACGAACAGCAGCACCAGCACTGCGACGTGGAGGACGATGATACCCAGCAGCAGCAGGAGCATTCTGGCAACTTCTGTTCAGCGGAATTTCTGCCAGCCAGGAGAGAGCGCGGGAAGTGAGACGCCAGCAAGACGCGCGTGCAGAGCGGCGAGGGAGGAGCGCGCGGGGGGAGGGTCCCGCACGGTGGAGGCATGCCGCGGCCAGACGCACTGCAGCCTGCGCCCCGCCCGCCCACGCGGGTGGGGAACCCTCCCGCCGCCCGGCCGCCGGGAGGGGGCAGCAGCCGACTGCAGGATTCCTGCCCTGCTGGGCCCGCCTGCGAGGGAACATCTTTTGCTTTTGTAACAAAACAAGCGCTGCGCCGGTCTAAATCGCCCCAGGAAGAGAGGGGTTTCCAGAAAGACTAGCAGAGGCCACAGCACACTTCCGCCCACCGCGGGCGCCTCCTGGAGACAGAACGATTTGGGGACAGAGGAGAGGTCATGCTCTCCCAGACCCCAGTAAAGACGGCGAATGCCCCTCTATGGGGTAGAGGCTGGGGAGAGGGGGGTGGGCGCCCAGATTGCTCTCGGAATCCTGAGGATGGCAGCTGCATGCCGCCGGGAGATTGCGCCCGGGAGGCCGGTTTCCCACGCCTCTGTGCGCTCCGCATTCCGTTAGTCTCCGAGTTTCCACCCAGCTCTACCGGCGTAGGGGAGCCGTCCTGGCCCGGGCGCAGCCTGGCATAGACACCGACGGCTCCGAAGAGGCGGTTCGGAACCGGGAGTGTGGAAAAGGAAGAATGGCCTGGGAGGGTTGCCCGGACCCTGAGCTCCCCGCCAGCCTCGCGCTTACCCAGCCGCCCCTGGGGGCGAGAGATGGTCTGCCTGGCGCTAGCTAGCCCCGCGGGCACCCCGGCGTCCGGACTGCGCCCCAGGTGCCCACCCCGCCAAGCCTGGACAGAGGCGAGTAGATGGACAGCAGAGGGAGGAACAGAGTAAAAGGTTGAGTCTGAATTCCAACCAGCCAGAGCCGGTAGGACATCTATCCAAAGGAGTAAGATCCTACCCCCTCATTTTACAGACTTTGGGGAACTGAAGGGGGAGGTGACCTGTGAGAGCGTATGTATGGCTGAGACTTTGGGGATCACTTCAGGACAGAGTGTTGGGTCTGGAAGACAACGTTCCTACAACTCGGTTTTTAAATTAGCCAATCCCAGGACCGTCCCTTCCTTTCCACAAGCAACACATTCAAAGAAACTGTGGCATTCACTGGAAGATAGAAACAAGGTTTTCTGGTGTCTCCCAGGTTGCAATTAAATCCTAAGGCTCCTAGTACCCGGGAGCGGCAAAAAGAGGACGCTCCGACATGTGGCTAGGAATTGGGGGCCACAAGAGTCCAGTACTCCCGGGGTGTCCACCGCAGGGACTGCTTTACCATTGCGTCCATGAGTCGACGCATCTCCAGCAAGGTAAAAACTGGGCCGGCCTTATCCTCTATCCATACTCCACTACCACCACCCTCGCCCTGTAAAGGTCTACAGACCATAAAGGCACTTCTCACTGTATTCTTCTAGGCCAGCTAAGAAGGAAAGGCGACCGACCTGGGACCCTACGGCTCTGGACAGAAGCCTTGGGGAGCCTGCGCCTGATCTGCCCTTTCTCGCCACATCGACGAAAAAGATGCCCATAGATCTCGTCCATCTCCTCCACTTTCCCCACAAAGACACTTACAGCCCAAGGAATAGCTGTCCCGATGCTCTACGTGGCCTCAGGCACAAACTCGGGTGCGTCTGCTCCGCGGCTGGTGTCCTCAAAGACCGCTGCGCTGCGGGGCTGCGCGCGCGCGAAGCAAGGGGGCAGTGGGAGGCTCCAGGAGTTCCCTTTAACGGGAACAACGCCCTGTTTGCGTCGCTGCAGTAGGGTGTGGCCCTGGGTCAGCGTGCGAGGGAGGGCGGGACTCGGAGAGGAGAGGGGGCAGGACAAAGGGTGGGCTGGAGACAGTGACTTGGGTTTTAAATCTCCCTCAGGAAAAAGTTGATCTCTGCAAAACCGCAGGGACTTTTACTCTAAGCGGCTGAGTTTTCTCCTCTTCCACCTCCCCCGGCTCCTGGCTCCGCGGAGCTCAAGGAAACTAAGTGTTGACTGACAAACTGCCCCCTCACCCCACACCAGGGCTGAGGCTGGACTCCTCTCCACAGGAGCGGCGAGAGGCGCTGAAGCGCTGGACTCGTCCCTCTCTTCCTAGGTCCTGGTGCACTTGTCTTGACCTGGCGTCTTAGCTGGGCACACCTGCACCACACGTGCCCCGGCTATTGGCACCAAGGAAATGTGGCGGCTTCCTAGGATCCAGGGGGATCGATCTAGGGGGTCCTGCTTGAATGAGAATTGGTGGGAGGAGTGTCTGGCCAACTACCAGACAGCGTGCCCTAGGACCGGGCTCCTCCTAGCCTGGGCGCAGCCAGACCTCTACCGAATCAGCTCCAGCCAAGTTTGCCTGTATCAGTCTGGCTTGGCTCTCAGCCTTCGCTGGCGTCCGGGCCACGGAGAGGAGGGGAGAGGGGAGACTGGGAGGGAGGGGCATTTGAGGTGGGGATAGAACAGCCAAGGAAATCAGCTGATTCATAGCCTCCTGGATGTAGCCGCCCGCCTTAGAGGAAGAGAGGCTGGCCCTTTTTGCCTTGGCGAAGGCGTGCTGGCCTCAGAGGATCCGGCTCAGGGCAGCCGTGATGCGTGGAACAGAGGGCAGGAATGTAGATGTTAAATGTCTGTGCCTACAAATGAGACACACACACACCCCTCCCTAGAACCTCATCATTCTAAGTGATCTGGATAATTCGATGTTATTTTACCTAATTGTATATCCTTACTCTTTAAAAGTAAATTTGAAAAAGACTTCAAAAAAGTTTTTTTTAACTTGCATGTTATCAGTTTAAAAGGAAACATATTTGTAAAAATTGAATTCAATGCACGTTATATGGCAAGCCCTTAACTGGGTCTTTACACACATGATTTGGGAGAAGCAGTGTGGTACAGGGGTTAGGCACCCTGGCTCTGGGCTTGGACAAATCTGATCATGTGAATTTGAGCAATTTCAGAAGCTCAATAACCTTTGGTTTTCTCAAGTGCAAAAAGCACTAATGATGCCTGTTTTAAAGGGTTATGTTGATGCTATGGGAGCCAACGTGTGCCTGGAGCGTAATAAGGGCCCCGGGCTCAAATTGTCACTACTATTTTAGATCGCGTGTAACCCTCCTGTCAGCCCTTCAAGGAAGCCCTGACCACATCTGCACTAACATATCTTATAACTCTGACAATTATGTGTGTGTTGTTATATGCAAGTGCACATGCAAGTGAAAAGACGGGACTAAAACAGATATTCTCTGTCCTCCCTGGGTCATTTTATACATCAGAATGGCTCTAGAAATCATTGCCTCGTTTTATGCCGTTTGGACTTATTTCACCGTTTTTGTGGTCAGTACATGCTCAGGACTGTTCTAAGTAAGCACTTTACAGATACTAGCATATCGAACTCAGGAGTTGCTTCCCCTTCCTTTTGGTTTTTCAGATAAACTTTGTAATGAGATAGCATCCAGAAAAGTGCATATACATATTGGGGGGAACACACCTCCCTTCTTTCTTTTGACCTAATTTTTTTTCAAGAGTAACCACCCAGGTCAAACTTCACACCGTAAGCTCCCAAGCAGGTGAACCCATTGTCCCTCAACACCTCTGTCTTCCTGTGGGGCTCCCAGGGGTGGAAGAGACCACTCAGTGCAGGCTGACCAGGCCAGGCCACACCCAGGAACCTGCCACATGAGGGCGTGTCTCCCCAACCTGTTTACCAAGCCCACCTGCCATCTGTGTGCACATGGCTATTTCCCACCCAGAAAGAAGCATCTAGACCCCTTTCTCCTTCTCGTGTGGATGTGTTAGGGTTTCCAGATGCTTTCAGCTCCCCTTCGTGCCCCAGAATCCAACTCTTAACCAAGGACTCTGAAAATCCTCTGACTCTCCACTCAATTCCCACACAAATACAGTCCCCACTGCAGTCCTTTCTATTTGCAGTCTGCAGTGAGTGGGCCATTAGGCAGCTCTCTGTAAAGCAGAAGCATATACACCACCCAAAGGCACAGTTTGCCAATAAAACTCACCAGACCAAACAGCGTAACCCCTTCCTCCAAGCAGATTTCTTTGCAGTCAAGTGCAAGGGGTATTAAGGCAATGCCTTCCCTGCAGGGCAGACAGAGACCCGCGGCTGACACGCTCTAAGCCTGCTGCCTCCACCCAGGCTGCCCGAGATGTTCCCTGATGCCGCGACTGAAGCCAGACCAGGCGTCTTTCCAGTTTATTCAGGGGCTGGTCCAATGCTGGGATATGTCATGGTGGCCTGAGAGGTTCTCAGCCTCTACTATTTAAAGAGACAGTGTTCAGGTCCAGTACTTCCCAGGATAGAGTAATCCCAAGAGGCTCTGTAGGGCATGGCAAACCTGGAATCAGCAGAGGGGAAGTGTGGGGTATGCCCCAAACCTGTCATGTCCAGGCTGTTCTCCTTGGCAGTGCCAGCCTGTGTGAAACAAGGAGGTCCCTCTTGTTTTCAGTGCCCTCCTCCTGCTTCCAGTGAATTCTTCAGAGATGAAATACACTGCATGCAGCATCTGTGTGCACCATGGTATGCAAATAGGTTTCATTTTAAATTAGCATCATTATTTTAAGGAGTTCAGACATTGCATAGATAATCTCTTGCAACATCACCCCAGAGAAGCCAAAGTTGAAAATCACCAAATCAAATCTCCCTGCTCTTACCTGCTGATTGAAAAGGGTCTCTTCTCTCTGTCCTATTTCTGCCTAGATCTCACCCCAGCTGCGCATACTGGCCTCACATCACAATGGAATGTAGGGAAATGGTTTCTTCCGGCTCTGTCTTTAAAGTCCCCTTAATCAAGTCATTACTCAATGCTGACCTTCATGAGATAATTCAATTCAAGTAAACAGACCTCTGTGGAAAGCATCCTGACCTGTCATGCAGGATAGGCTGAGAGAGCAATTGGAAAGTCTTGGAGAGGGCAGCAAGGGGAGCCCTTTGTCCTTTGGGCTCTTTGCAGCACCCCTTCAGTTCTCAGGAAGAGCCTCCATCCCTAGAACTGCTCCTAGGTGAAAGCTCTAAGACAGGGTACCTAGTGTCACTGGATGAGTTTCCCTGGAATTCCCCTATCTCCTATGTCAGGGGGTCCAATCTGTAGCTCCCCGTAGGGTTTGGGGAAATCCCACCAACACCCTCAACATTTCACGTTTCAGTGGGCTCCCCAGTCATGAAGGGCTTTCGAAGGGTCTCTCTCCTGTTCTGCCCACAGCTAGCATCTTTCTAGTCCAAATAAAGCAGGTTTGCTGAAGTCGTTTTTGATTCTCCCAGCAGTGGTCCTCAGGCCTGGCTGCTCTTTAGAATAATGAAGAGCTTTGCAAATGACCTACCCTGGGTCTGGACCCAGACAATCTGACCCAGGAGGTCTGGGGTGGGGCTCGGGTATGGGTAACTTCCCGTGTTTCCCTTCCCTGGATGTTTCATTGTCTAGCCAGTTTGTCTTCTGGAGAGAGGTCTTCTCTCATTTTCTTCTAGCTCCCTTCTGCTGTGGAAATTGAACTGGGGTAAAACTCAGGGTGGGCTGCAGTCATGTTCAATGTGGCTTAGTCTCACCAGGCACAATAGGAGTGTGTGTCTCTGAGTGTGTGTGTGTGAAAGAGAGGGAGAAAGAGTTTGAGAGAGAGAGAGAGATGGGAGCCTTCCTCAACCTCTTCCGATGTGGCCTGTGCAGGGCTGGGAACCAGAGAGCAGGGTTTCCTGAAGCTCTCCAGACACCCCTTCCTGAGTGCTGCCATGTTCAGACTCTGAAGGTTTCATGTCAGAGGCTGCTATCTCTCAGATCAGGACTAAGCCTGAATACATCTAAGAAGATTATTTCTGATCTAAGAGCTAAAGATTCAGAGGAAGATGAGTGGGGCATGATGAGAGTAAGGGCATAGATTTTCTTCTAGCCAGAGTACAATCTAAGAAACCCCACCCTCTCTGTGAGCTCCACATCCCTGAACCTGCTCTCCTGGCCTCTGTCTTTTTTGCCCCCTGTTCCCCATCCCCAGCAACCAAGCCTGGGAGGCCCTGCTGCCTGTTAGTATCAGACCTGGTCACTGCTGCATTCCACTGGCCCCATCTCCCAGGTCCCAACACACTTGTCCCTACCCATCTGGGCTGGGCTTTCCACCTCCCCATGGAGCCAACTGAGGAAAGTGCCTTCCCAGTCCCCCCCACCCCCTGTCCTCAGCCACCCCAGGCATCTGTGTTGAGCAAGCCGTGGAGAATTTCTCTCTGGGCTGCCTGCCATAAGAGTCACGTAGAATTGACACCAAATCACATTTTATCTTGCTATTAACTACCCTCCCTTTACAGATAGGAAAAATGAAAGTTGGGACATTTCTCTGAGGAGGTACAGTTAAGTCATGTCAGCCTGGCTACTTCCAACACCTGAGCATTTCTGCTGCACCAAGTTCCATCAGCTCAGTAGCAATAAATCAACCATATGATTGATGGTAATAATAATAGTACATGTGTTCTTGCTGCTGCCACGAGTCAGGCATCATTCTGAACATTTTATATGAATCAAATCATTAAATCCTTACAACAGTGCTAGGAAATAGACACCATTGTCATCCTCCTTTAGAAGAGGGGGAAACTGAGGCACTGAGTGACTTTCTCATGAAACATTGCAAAGAGACAACAGTGGATGGATTCAAACCAGGCATTCTGGCTGCAAAGCCCCTGCTGACCCTGGGCCATCTTGCATCCTGCTCTGCTCCCAACTGTGTCCACATGTCCCTGTGTATCCACACCTTTCTCATTCTGCTTCCATACACACTATCATTTAATCTCCTTTCTCATGGAAGGTACTGACACACTTTACATACTTACCCATTCACTTTTTTTTTCCATTAAAAAGGAAGGAAAACATCCCAATACTTCCATTTTTCCTGCACCAGTCACACTGTACCACTTTCAAGAACCCAAACTCATCCTGTTGACAAAGCCATGTGCTCCCATGGAGAGGTCTGTGTCACACACATCTGTGTGGCACCAGCACTGGGACAGAACCTGGCCAGTAGGTGACAGTTGGATTTCATAAGACCATCATTGTTGTCCCTGAGAGTAGAATCCCAGAAGACTCAGGACGAGAAAGTAAGTCCTTTTTGTATTTTATTGCTAATAAAAAGTCACATATAGTATTTTATTTAACAGAAATCATTACAAACATTTTCTACGTGAAGAAATTGAGACTTGGAGCATTTACACTGTTTCCCCCAGTGTCCAGTAAACAGCAAGGCTGGAATTTAAAATCAGTTCCTCTGATTCCCATGTTTTCCATTATTCATACTCCCTGGAGAGTAAAGAAGAGACAGTTCTGAGTTTGGCAGTTGTCCAAGTGATGAAGTTGTCCTTGGAGCATCTATCCCACCAGGTGCTTGGTCAGTATCTGACCAGTGTTTACACTAGAAATGAAGCCAGTCCTGTCTCATGGCAGCAGCAGCCTGTGTGGGAGTTCTTGGCCAGGCCTGGACACAGCTGGTCCGAAAGGGTCCTGAAAACTCAGGTTACTGCCTTCTCTAGACTCATCTAGACTGTTCTGACCTGGGGTGAGCACAGCTTGTAAAAAAGGAACAGAGAGGGGAAAGAAACCAGAAGAGAAGGAGAAAAGGAGGAAGGGAGGGAGGGAGGGAGGAAAGGAAGAAGGATAGGGAGAGGAGAGAGAAGAGGAAGAAGAGGGAGAAAAGAAGCAGAACCAGGATGACTTCCTTGACAGATCCCTGTGTAAACAGGCAAGTTTGAAATTATAGTAGAACCTTCATAGTTGACCATCTCTCTACATTGACCTCCTCCTTAAGTTGAACTAATTTTCATGGACCAGAAATGCACCACATGGCTCCTTATGTTGCCCATCTCTGCGTGCTGACTAGTTTCTTACAATCTCTTGGCAGTCAACTTACACGGGTTTTACTGTATATCATGTCTAGGTCCCTCGAAGTTAGACAGAAAACAGCCTTAAAATGCACACAAAAAAATAAAAGTTGGCACAGGGCCTTTCCCTAAATGTGATCTTTAAAATTTGCAAGTTCCATATTTAGAAGATTTCTCCTGACCCTTCACATATGCTGATTTTTTTAAAAAGGCAATTTACATCTATATCCATGAGGGATAATATTTTGTCGTTTTCTTTTTTTGCATTGCCTTTGTCTGGTTTCAGTGTCAGGTTGA